>CM038796.1:40030276-40314490 GCA_021764765.1 Vicia sativa | reverse complement strand
GTATTCTAGCACCGTTGCCTTCAAAACAAATCATCATAGTCCCTTCGATACAAAGATCATAAGACCCACGATGTCGCCTTCGAATACATGATCTTGACCCTCGATTGTTGCCTAAATGATGATAGTCCTTGAATGTGCTAGGATACTTCCTACAAGTTGCCTTCTATGACCATCCGATGTCCCGAATGTCCCTTACATCCAGCGAATAGAGTTACCTACCAACTAATGGTGCGGATAGCACTATTCTAAAGGCGTAAAATAACAACGACCAATTACGAGTAGGTAATAAGACTTTTAGTTGCTTGCTCAAATCAAATACTTTTCACACCTCACACTTTTGTCAAAGTTCAAACTCTTTTCAAAACAAAACATTTCCAAACACTTTGTGTACATTCCTACATGAATCATTACAAAGTCAAAGCGAAATGCCTTTTCAAAACATTTTGTCAAACACACGAAGCACAATTTTAAAGTGATTTAAGAGCAACTAAGAGCCGTAGATAACTACGGATGGAAAGTGCTAATACCTTCCCTTTTCATAACCTTCTCCCTTACTCAAGAATCTAACGAAGGTCTTTTTCTGTACTTTTTACCTTCCCTTAATTGGATAAAAGAAAAGTCGATGGCGACTCTTGCTATCCGCACATTTGCGATACAAAAACCTACAAAGTCAGTTCACCGTGTTACAATTGTGTGACAAGGTTGGGTATTGTGTTATCTTCTATGAATGGATAGATGGTTATCGATACTCCAACTACTGGATTAGTGACTACTTCTCTAGTGTGCTTGAAATGTCGTTTGTCAATCTTTGACAGAGATTTTACTATGGTTCTAGTTTTTTTTGCCGCTGAGTGGTCTGGATGTGATCTTAAGTATGAACTGGTTGGAATCCAGTTATGTTCATATTAATTTTTACAACAAATATGTATGATTTCTTGCTCCTGACGAGGAGGAGGAAGCTGGTTTCTTGTCTGCTTGGCAGTTGAATGAGTTGATGCAGGATGAAGCTCATATGTTTTTGTTAATTGCATCTTTGTCTATTGAAAACTAAGCTGCAATTGATGAGTTGCAGGTGGCGAGTGACTTTCCTGGAGTTTTTCCATATGATATTTCAAATGTGCCACGGAGAGAGGAGTTTTTGTTGATCTTGTCCCTGCTACGAGACCCGTTTCTATGGTACCATACAAATTTTCGGCATCAAAGTTAGTAGAGTTGAAGAAGCAGTTAGAAGACTTACTTGAAAAGAAATTTGTGAGACCAAGTGTGTCGGATTAGGGAGCTTCGGTGTTGATAGTGAAAAAGAAAGATGGTAGTATGAGATTGTGTGTGATTACCGACAGTTGAATAAAGTGACAATAAAAAATAAGTATCCACATCCGAGAATAGACGGTTTATTGAGGGCTTTTCTAAGTTACCACTATTGTTAACTCGGCTAACTTGTAATGGCAAAGCGTTTGTTTGGGATGTTTAGTGTGGGGAAATTTTTTTTGAGTTAAAGAAGAAATTAACGGCAACTCCGATTTTGATGTTACTTAATCCTGAAGACCATTTGTGGTATATTGTGATGCATCTAAATTGGGTTTAGGTTGCGTGCTTATGCATAATGGCAAAGTAGTAGCTTATGCATAGAGGCAATTGAGGATTCATGAACGAAATTATCATACTCATGATCTTGAACTGGCTGCAGTAGTGTTTGTGTTAATGATTTGGAGGCATTACCTTTATGGCTCCAAATTTGAAGTGTTTAGTGATCACAAAAGCTTGAAGTACTTGTTTGACCTGAAGGAATTGAACATGAGCCAACAATGGTGGTTAGAGCTGTTAAATAATTATGAGTGTGGTTTAAATTAACATCCGAGTAAAGCTAATGTTGTAGGGGATGCTTGAAGTCGCAAAATCCATACATATATACGCTATGATGGTTAGAAGCTAGATTTGATTAGGCGGTTCAAAAACACGAGTTTAGTATATAAGTTAACACCGTAGAGTGTAATGTATGATATTATGTCGGTGATGACTTTTAGGTTTTTGTATCGCAAATGTGCGGATAGCAAGAGTCGCCACCGACTTTTCTTTTATCCAATTAAGGAAGGTAAAAGTACGAGAAAAAGACCTTCGTTAGATTACGAGTAAGGAGAAGGTTATGAAAAGGAAGGTATTAGCACCCTTTCCATCCGTAATTATCTGGGCTCTTAGTTGCTCTTAGATCACTTTAAATTTGTGCTTTACATGCGTTTGACAAAATGTTTTGAAAAGGCATTTCGCTTTGACTTTGTAATGATTCATGTAGGAATGTATACAAAGTGTTTGGAAATGTTTTGTTTTTGAAAGAGTTTGAACTTTGACAAAAGTGTGAGGTGTGAAAAGTATTTTGATAGAGCAAGCAACTAAAAGTCTTATTACCTACTCGAATTGGTCGTTTTAGTGTTATTTTCGTTCCTTTAGAATAGCTATCCATACCATTAGTTGGTAGGTAACTCTATTTGTTGGATGTAAGCGGGACATTCGAAGGGATATCGTATGGTCATAGAAAGCAACTTGTAGGAAGTATCCTAGCACATTCGAAGGGACTATCATCATTTTCGTGGCGACAATCGAGGTCAAGATCATGTATTAAGCGACATCGTGGGTCTTATGATCTTTGTATCGAAGGGACTATGATGATTTGTTTTGAAGGCAACGGTGCTAGAATACCTCTACGTTCGAGGACATGACCATTTGAATTAAGTAAAAACGAGAGAGAATTACCTAAGGGGTGCATGTGTGAAAAGAGTGTGTTGATTTCAGATTCATGTTATCTTGAGAATTAGGGTGAGCTATGTTCAATTTTATCTTGTCATACACGCCTAATTACTAGCAGTTTGGGGCAGATACATAATTTAAAATGCGGAAAATGAAAGCCCTAATTAAGCTATTATATCCCATAAGC
Organism: Vicia sativa; assembly: GCA_021764765.1. Taxonomy (NCBI): domain Eukaryota; kingdom Viridiplantae; phylum Streptophyta; class Magnoliopsida; order Fabales; family Fabaceae; genus Vicia; species Vicia sativa. The sequence goes on along the minus strand of CM038796.1, from coordinate 40,311,561 downwards.
AATTACATAATTGAAAAAAAAAGCGATAAAAAGAAGTCAGGGCGGGTAACCTATGAAAAGATGAGAAATCGGAAAATACGAGGAAATTGATCAAGAGAAAAATGTTAGCAAAAATAATAATTTTTAAATGAGAAAAATATTTCATGCTGGGAATAACATTAATATGCTAAAATAATTTTTTGGGATTTTTTGGAGTTAATTTAATAATTAAAAATCAATTAAAGATGATTTAAATGATAAATTAACAATTAAATTAAATATGCATGCAAAAATAATATTTTAATTTTATAAATTAAATAAACATTTTTAAAATAATGAAAAAAGAAAAATATGTTTTGGTATTTTTAAATGCATGATAAAAAATTATGAAAGAAAAATAAAATGCATGGAAAATATTAAATAGAAAATATGAAAATATGAAAAAATGTGTTAGTTTGTAAAAGAAGCAAAAATAAGTGGTCCTGGTAGGAATCGAACCGGTGACCCTAGCCTCAAAACCAAGCCTTGACCAAGTGAGCAGTGCTGCTGTTTGAAATTGGCGAGTGGATTGTGAACAAGTGTCACCTCGGTGCATCGATTCAAACTTCATCTTCTTCGTTTTGAAATTTTGAAAATATAGCGTCGGCTTGGTCGCTATAGTCTACATTTTCAAAATCAAGCAGATAATATAAATAACATTCAAGGGTATGAATCATTGGAAACATCGTTCGAACACGATGGTGGTGGTCTCGTGGTCCAATTTATCCGTTTTAAGGAAGCCTAAATCGAGGCGAAAACCCTAGCTATGGTGATTCTCGTTCTAAGCCATGGAAACTCAATCAAATTGCCGAGAAAGCAATCTTCGTTCTAATCACAAAAACAACAACAAAACATGTTAAAAATGCATGAATAATAGAATTCGATTTTGGAAAAAGTGTGACAAACCAAAATCGTGTTCTTGCAATTCTTGATGTTTTTGGACAAAGTAAAGGTCTGGATCGATTCAGGGGATGTCAAGGAGCGTGTTTGGATGCTTGGAATCAATTGAATCGAGCTAAAACCAGTGCTAGTAGCTTGTGTACGATTTTTTGAATTAGGTTAGGGTTCCTCAAGCAATTTTTCTGTTCTAATTCATGTGGTATGTATTGTATATTATAGTAGATGGAATTGGAGCTGATTTGAGGAAGAAATCATCATCAATCAATGCAAAACATATTTGATTTTGTACAAAATCAAATTTTCTCTGTTTTGATCAATTTCAATCAATTTCTTTCCAAATCCAATCAAATTTCGAAATTTGCTGGCTTCTTTAGGTTACTTGGATCTCAAGGATGAGAGAAAAAATCAATTTGCAATTAATTTTGATTTTATACCTTATTTTTTAATTTAGTGTGTATTTAAATGAATAAAATCCAAATTAAATAGAAAAATAAAATGAAAATTCGTGGCATTGGGCTTGGATATTCCTAATTGTATAAGGAACAAGTTTGGATGAAGAAAAACTAGGCCCATTTGCAAAAAATTTGATTTTTACAAGTATCTCTCTTTGTGCACTTCTTCAAAATTGCCCAACTTGCACAAGGTGTATTTTGCTCAATTTTCCACATTTTTGAGTGTTCTTGGACTATTTGGAAAGGTCTAAGAGTCATCTAACCAACCTCTTTGGTTTCATCTCAATTGGACTTTCCATGCTCAATATATCTTCAAAACAAAATGTTGACTTTTTGTTGACTTTGAAAAGGACCTGTAATGTTTTGATCCATACCTTCCAAAGGAAGCATGTTTTGAACATTCTTGTGAGACATGAACTTGTAGAGAATGGAATTTCCTTCAAAACAAGAGGTGGTGGAAAAATTTCTGAGAAAGTATGAAGAAGTTATGCTCAGTCAAAGTTTGGTTGACTTTTCACTAAGAAACCCTAATTTAGAAAGTTTGACTTTTGAGCAAATCTTGAGTTTTCTTGATGAATCATGATCAACCCTTGATCAAATGATGAATGTAACTTCAAAATGAGGATGTTGACCAAAAATTATGAAGTTTGTTGTTTGTTGACCACGATTGACTTTTGTCCAATACTGTTGATTTTCAACCATCGAGCAATTGTCTGAGGAAACTTGACTTGTGAGGCTTGAACCTTGACATGGGGAATCTTTGAAGCATATGAGGAGGCATGATGGCCATTGGAGATGTTGGAAATCCCTCTGGAGCTGGGAAACACCAAACCCTAGTTTGGGTTGACTGTCTAGGAGAGGGTTTGTCTGATCAACCCTTGAGGAATCCTTGAGCATGGATGTATGAAATATTTTGAGAAGATGGAGGGCAAATTTTGGGGTATGAGAGCTGCCCCTGTTCAATCTTCTTGTATTGGAAAGGTTAGATTGGCGTGTTCGCCTTTCGTGACTTGGAGGTAGAAGATGATTGAACACTCGAGTACACCTGAAAATTTGCACTCGTTGTTGGCCGATGATGCGGGAATGGGCTTACAGATGCCATTTGGAGAAGTTGGAGGCTTTACTGGGGAATGAATCGTACGCTAGACTTGAGATTGTCGATTAGGAGGCAGCGGGGATGGGCTTAAGATGCCATGGAAGATCGATATTGAGGAGTGAGCCGTCGCTGGGCTGTAGCGTTTAGGCGAAAGGGGTGGGCTTAAGATGCCATCCGGAGGGAGTCGTACGTTAGACTCTGTGCTTGTCTTTGAAAGGAGTTATTGGTTTGTATTGGTTTTAACCAAATATGCGCGACACGAAAGTGGAGAAATGTTGATAAGTAGTCGGAGATGGGCTTAAGATGCCATCAAGGCAAGCTGAGTCGTCGTTAGACTCTGTAGTTGCTGTTGATAATAAGAGAGCGTCAGAATACATCTTCGTGTTGATTACTCTGAGGGATAGTAGTTGGAAAAAATGTGGATAGCTTCCCTGTTGTGCATCGGGTGTTAATCCACTACCTGTTATCGGAGGATAACTTGTGATCGTTCGGATAGGCTTTCCCGTCTAGCTTCGGGTATTAATCCTGGATCCGTTGTCGGAGGACAACAAGGGTGGTCGTTCGGATAGTTTTCCCGTCTGGACTCGGGTCTTAATCCTGGACCAGTTGTCGGAGGACAACTAGGGCGGTCTTTCAGATAGTTCTCCCGTCTAGATTCGGGTATTAATCTTGGACCTGTATGCGTCGGAAGTGACTTTCACCTGTTTTGGAGAAAACAAGAGAAACTTTCATACAATATTGTTAGTCTTATGCAAATTATGATGCATGATGATGTGTATGAATGACATATGCATATGACTTTTCATGAATAATGTATGAATGATAGATGTTGTGGTATTTCAAAACATATCCATCTTGAGGAAGATGCGGATGTTACGCTTGAGGACTTCGACTTGTTTGGGGGCAAACCTTGAGAAGAAGATAATCTTGATTCCTCGTTGCCTATCGACCAAGTCTTGAGGCGGTGAGATACAACTGTCGAGGATCTTGTGTATAGACCAAGGGAGAAGTCTAGGGGTATCTTGCGGGATTTTGTGTAAATCCTGTGGAGTATTTGGTAGTTCTGAGAGATCGGGTTAGAAGAATCTGGAGCCGTTGTAATCTGGTTGAGGCATAATAGATGTAGGTTTCCTCACATGCACTATCGACCATTTCAAAGTCGGGCGTTCTTCTGAGGAAAAGAAATTGTTGAGAGATATCTTGTTGGGGATAAATACCTCGGTGGGGATGAAATGTTATTGCTCGAAGGCGGTGTAATCCAATTAAGTTGGCGGAATCTTTAAAGGATTCTCTACTTTCTTTGGGAAGGTTTCATGGTTAGTGGCACCTCTGTGGGATTATGCTACGTGGGAAATGCATTGGTGACTTTCGTTGTCATCTCAATTCACGGAGCACTGTAGTAATTACTTTTGCATGTTCACTTTTAGCATGTTTGTGAATAGATTTTATTGTTAGAGGCATATAATCATTCAAAGCAAGCGTTGGACTTTATACAAACAACAATTGTAAAGAGAAAGAAACTTGTATTTATTTGAAGCGGTATGGCCAAGTAGTGCATATACAAGAAAAGTAAAAGCTATCGGAAACAATCTCGTTAAGTTCCAACTATGCTAGTACTCATATATTTCAACTAACTCATCTCCTTTCTTGTCGGTGGAAAGTGAGTGAATCGATTTTAGCCATTTGAATCTTGAATCTTGATAGTAGTGCAGGAGTAGGTGATCGGGCGAGACATAGTCGTGCGCTTAAATCCTAACTTTTGCCTAGGCGCCCTTTCGGGTTTTAGTCTCTGGGATACCCTTTTTAAACAAACCTTTTTAGTTTTCGACTTCTTAGGTGTACATGTTTTCGTATATCCTTAACTTTTGCCGAACCCTTTTGGTTCGCCGAGGATATATATTTTTGCCTAGGCGGTCGACCTAGCGGGTCTCTTTTATCGTAGTATTTTTGACTATGTCTGCGTTCACGAGGTGTGGGAAGTCTTCACCATCCATGGTGCTAAGTATCATAGCTCCAGGAGAATATTGTTTGACTACAAATGGTCCCTCATAGGTGGGAGTCCATTTTCCCCTGGGATCTCCTTGTGGAAGAATGATGCGCCTGACTACTAGATCACCGACTTGGTAGACTCGGTGCTTGACCTTCTTATTAAATGCTCTGATCATTCGCTTTTGATAGATCTGTCCATGGCACATGGATGCGAGTCGTTTCTCATCAATCAGGTTAATCTGGTCAAGGCGAGTCTGGACCCAATCGTTTTGCCTAACTCTGCGTCTGGAGGACTACGGTTGAGGTATACGAACCTCGATGGGTGGGACTACTTCCATACCGTATACGAGGGAGAAGGGAGTTTCCCTGTTGATGTTCGTACTGTAGTGCAATAACCATGAAGAGCAAATGGTAACATCTCATGCCAATCTTTGTAAGTCACTGTCATCTTCTGTATAATCTTCTTGATATTCTTGTTGGCAGCTTCCACTGTGCCATTCATCTTAAGCGGAATCTGGAGAAGAATTGTGATGCTTGATCTTGAACTGCGTGCAGAGTTCGGTGATCATCTTGTTGTTGAGATTAGAGCCATTATCTGTGATAATCCTTTCGGGAGTTCCATACCGGCAGATAAGATTGTGTTTGATGAATCGAGCCACGACATTCTTGGTAACAGATGCGAACAAGGCTGCTTTTACCCACTTGGTGAAATAGTCAATTGCCACAAGGATGAAACGATGTCCGTTGGAAGCGGTGGGCTTAATTTCTCTGATCATGTCAATACCCCACATTGCAAAAGGCCAAGGACATTAGAAAATTGAGTACGGAGGTACGTGCATTTGTCTGCATAAATCGGCATTTGTGACAAGATCGGGCGTGCGGTGTGTCGACTTCCATGGTGGACCAATAGTAACCTGTTCTCAAAATCTTCTTAGCCATGGTGTGTCCACTGGAGTGGGTACCAAATGCGCCTTCGTGTAACTCTTTCATGATATGTTCCGCCGTTTTCCGGTCTACTATCATACCCCAAAATTTTCCCTCCATCTTCTCAAGATATTCCATACATCCATGCTCAAGGATTCTTCAAGGGTTGATCAGACAAACCCTCTCCTAGACAATCAACCCAAACTAGGGTTTGACAATTCTCAGTTCAAGATGGACTTCCAAAATCTCCAATGGTCTTCATGCCTCCTCATATGCTTCAAAGATTCTCCATGTCAAGTTTCAAGCCTCACAAGTCAAGTTTCCTCAAACAATTGCTCAGATGGTTGAAAATCAGTTGTATTGGACAAAAAGTCAACTGTGGTCAACATACAGTCAAACTTCATAATTTTTGGTCAACATCCTCATTTTGAAGTTACATTAATCATTTGATCAAGGGTTGATCTTGATTCATCAAGAAAACTCAAGATTTGCTCAAAAGTCAAACTTTCTAAATTAGGGTTTCTTAGTGAAAAGTCAACCAAACTTTGACTGGGCATAACTTCTTCATACTTTCTCAGAAATTTTTCCACCACCTCTTGTTTTGAAGGAAATTCAATTCTCTACAACTTCATGTCTCACAAGAATGTTCAAAAAATGCTTCATTTGGAAGGTATGGATCAAAACATTACAGGTACTTTTCAAAATCAACATTTTGTTTTGAAGATATATTGAGCATGGAAACTCCAATTGAGATGAAACCAAAGAGGTTGGTTAGAGGACTCTTAGAGCTTTCCAAAAAGTCCAAGAACACTCAAAAATGTGGAAAATTGAGCAAGATACACCATTCACAAGTTGGGCAATTTTGAAGAGATGCACAAAGAGAGATACTTCTAAAAATCAAAATTTTTGCAAATGGGCTTACTTTTTCTTCATCCAAACTTGTTCCTTATACAATTAAGAATATCCAAGCCCAATGCCACAAATTTTATTTTATTTTCTATTTAATTTGTATTTATTCATTTAAATACAAATTAAATTCAAAAATAAAGTATAAAATCAAAATTCATTGCAAATTTGATTTTCTCTCTTCCTTGAGATCCAACAACCCAATAAAGCCGACAAATTTCGAAATTTGATTGGATATGGCAAAATTTGATTGAAATTGATCAAAGAAAATTTGATTTGGTACAAAATCAAATATATTTTGCATTGATTGATGATTAATTCTTTCTCAAATCGACTCAATTCCATCTACTATATATATACAATACATACCACGAATTAGGGTAGAAAAATTCTTTGGAGAAACCCTATTCAAACTCAAAAACCGTGCACTTGAAGCAACTGGCAGCCCTAGTTTTGCTTCGATTCAACCAATACCAAGCCTTCCATTGCATTCCTTGAGGTCTTTAGAATCGATCGGACCTTTACATCATCAAAATCATCAAGAATCGAGCAAATACGATTTGGTTTGTTCTTATTTTTCAAAATCGATTCATTTATCATGCATTATTAACGAGCTTTGATGTTTGTTTTGTGTTTAGAATGAAGCTTGCAAACTTTCTGGGCAGTTTGATTGATTTTCTATGGCCTGGAACACGAATCACCATAGCTAGGGTTTATGGCCACGATTTAGGGTCTCTCTTTTTAGGATAAATTGGAACAAACCGATGCCCTCAGAGTAATCAGTGGACCAAGACGAATCGAACCATGGTTTTTGATTTCATTTATATTGCTTGTACATGATTTTGATGTTAGCAGGGGCCATAGCGTCGAACCAAAGCTGACGCAGAATTTTCAAATTTTTGAAACGAAGAAGACGAAGCTTGGCGTGTGATCTGGAGCATCAGGGAGCGACGTTTGTCCAAAATCCATTCGCTCCGATTTTCAAACAGTTGTGCATGCTAGCTCAGTTGGTCAAGGCGAGAGGACTCAAGGTTTGAAGGCAAGGTCTCCAGTTCGAATCCTGGCAAGACCAATGTTGTTTTTTCTCTTTTACAAAGTTTCATATTTTTCTATTTTTCTTATTTTATTTTCTATTTAATATTTTCATACTATTTAATTTAACTTTAAATATTTTTATCATGCATTAAAAAATACCAAAAAATATGTTTCTTTTTGCATTATTTTCAGAAAATGTTTATTTAATTTATAAAATTAAAAAATATTATTTTGCATGCATATTTAATTTAATTGCTAATTTATCATTTAAATCACTTTTAATTAGTTTTTAATTATTAAATTAATGCCAAAAAATCCCAAAAAATTATTTTAGCATATTAATGTTATTCCCAGCATGAAATATTTTTATCATTTAAAAATTATTATTTTTGCTAACATTTTTCTCTTATTCGATTTCCTCGTATTTTCCGATTTCTCATCTTTTCGCAGGTTAACCCGTTTCGGACGATTTCTTTTTATCGTTTTCTTTTTTCCAATTATGTAATTGCTTATGGGATGTAATAGCTTAATTAGGGATTTTTATTTTCCGCATTTTAAATTATGTATCTGCCCCAAAGCCATGTAATAGCGTAGGATTTATCTTTCCGCACTTTATATTTCCGCAATTTACTTTCGGCACCTTATAAACTGTTAGTAATTAGGCGTGTATGGCAAGACTAAAATTGGACATAGCTCACTCTAATCTTCAAGACAAAAATACCCGAATCAACACACTCCTTTCACACATGCACCCCTTAGGGTAATTCTCTCTCGTTGCCTTTACGAATTCAAATGGTCATGTCCCTCGAACGTAGAGGTATTCTAGCACCGTTGCCTTCAAAACAGATCATCATAGTCCCTTCGATACAAAGATCATAAGACCCACGATGTCGCCTCCGAATACATGATCTTGACCCTCGATTGTCGCTTACGAAAAATGATGATAGTCCCTTCCGAATGTGCTAGGATACTTCCTACAAGTTGCTTTCTATGACCATCCGATGTCCCTTCGAATGTCCCGCTTACATCCAACAAATAGAGTTACCTACCAACTAATGGTATGGATAGCGCTATTCTAAAGGAACGTAAATAATACGAAAACGACCAATTCTGAGTAGGTAATAAGACTTTGAGTTGCTTGCTCGATCAAAACACTTTTCACACCTCACACTTTTGTCAAAGTTCAAACTCTTTTCAAAAACGAAACATTTCCGAACACATTGTATACATTCCTACATGAATCATTACAAAGTCAAAGCGAAATGCCTTTTTCAAAATATTTTTGTCAAACACACAGAAAGCACAATTTTAAAGTGATCTAAAGAGCAACTAAGAGCCCGTAGATAACTACGGATGGAAAGGGGTGCTAATACCTTCCCTTTTCATAACCTTCTCCCTTACTCAGAATCTAACGAAGGTCTTTTTCTGTACTTTTTACCTTCCCTTAATTGGATAAAAGAAAATTCGGTGGCGACTCTTGCTATCCGCACATTTGCGATACAAAATCCTACAAAGTCAGTTCACCGTATTACAGAACTGGCGACTCTGCCGGGGAGACACCCTAAAGAGAGAATACCTTAGGGATTTCTAGATCATCTTTGATTTGTATGCTTTATCTTTAAGGGTTGCTTGGGTATTATATTTGTGGGGGATCCTACACCCGGATCCGGGTTTCCTTTTAGGTAAGTAGCAATAAATCGTCGCGACCGTTAGACGTATATCAAAACGGTCAACATGATGGCTACGTTAGTGTGACACTTTGGATGTCCTGATGCTCTTCATTTCCAAGTTGAGGATAGTATTTGGCTTCTGCGTGGTGTCATCAAGCACTAACTAAACTTTTAGAACCTTAATTGACCCATCTTGGCCATTAGAAGGTAGTGACATGGCCGGCTTTGGTGCAGACTAAGTTTGGCTGTTACTCGATGCTACGCTCATTGAGATCAGACTTTTGGGATATTTTCGATCGACCACTTGGTAGTCGTATTGAAATAAACGCCTACGAGAAAGATCAATGATTTGAGATTCCTAGAACCCGGTTACTATTATAGGACAGGATGAACCAACTCAAACTTTTGGTGGGGTAATCACCTATACCTCATGCAAGCCTTAAACCTAGGCTCATTGTGTGAATTGTTTGTGTGTGCTAAACATGACATCATGACATCATTCACATTGCATATCATATCTAACTATTTCAAGGACCTAGGGATTTATCTTTGCTCTGTTTTGTAGGGAATTATGGCTTTTAGAAAGACTATCCGAATCAACTTCATGGGTATACCTTCTCAGCTCAAAGAATTGGTTTCAGAAATTCCCAATCATGCTCAGTTCATCAAAAGGCATGGTTATCTACTTGACTTGGTTATCTCCGGTTTGGAAGAAGATATGATGCACGTCCTATTCCAGTTCTTCGATCCGAAACACCATTGCTTTACATTCCCAGATTATCAATTAGTTCCTACCTTGGAAGAGTTCTCTAAGCTACTTGGGGTACCTATTCTTGACCAAATGCCATTCACCGGTTTAGAAAAGGTTCCTAAGTACGAAGACATTGCATCAGCCTTACATCTTAAGCGCTCAGACATTGAAGCCAATTGGGAAACTAGAAGCGGAGTTAAGGGTTTACTTGCTAAGTTCTTAATCAAGAAAGCCCGAGAATTCCTCAAAGTGATGAGTTTCCATGCATTTGAAGATATTGTGGCCTTGCTAATCTATGGTTTGGTTCTATTCCCTAACTCGGATCAATTCATAGATGTTAATGCCATCAAGTTGTTTCTTACCCGTAATCCAGTGCCTACTTTACTTGGAGACATCCTACATTCTCTCCACACTCGTACCATCAAAAAACAAGGAACTCTCATGTGTTGCGTACCGTTACTTTCCAGGTGGTTTATTTCGCACCTTCCTCCATCAGTTTTGAAGAACGAACAAAGGTTGAGATGGTCTCAAAGGTTAATGTCACTCTCTCATTCAGATATCCGTTGGAGTCTTTTCTCTCAAAAGGACTTCACATTCATTGAGCGTTGTGGAGAATTCTCTAATGTACCATTACTTGGTATAAGGGGAGGTATTACTTACAACCCTTCCCTAGCTCTACGTCAGTTTGGTTTTGCCCGAAGAGATGGTCCACATGATATGCTTCTCCAAGATATTGTGTTCGATTACAATCATGATCTCCAGAATTACCGACGAAGGTTCATACACGCTTGGGGCATGGTAAAGAAGACTGATACCAAGACTTTGGGGCACCAGAACTCCATTCCTTGGGAACCTTACCTCAAATGGGTGCGAGCTCGAGCTCAAAACCTCATGATGTCATTCACGCCTGTTCTACCAGTAATTATGGAACCTGTTGCTATGGTGACGAATCCTATATTGTTCTCCATCCTGACATGCCAACTGATTTTGAAGACTTGAAGAGATCTTGGATTCAACTTAAAGAAGAAAGGGATACCTTTGAAGCTCAGTGCTATGCAAGCGAGAAGAAAGTGCTAGAGTTGACAAAGCTACTTCACGAGGAGCGGAACATCAACGCCTACCTCGGCATCAAGAGGAAGCGCCCATGGGAGACTTAGAGCTTTAGAATTTTTTATATCTTTTCTTTTATTGTCTTGAACTGTCTTTTGTACTTAAAAAGAAAAAGAATAATAAAAAGAGTACTAATAAATGTTTGTTCATTATTTGTTTAACAAATTTAAATCTCTAAGGTCCTTGAAAACATTGCATTGCATTCGCATAAACATTGCATATCATAGCATGACATTGCATCTCAGGTACATTGAAGATTGGTTTTCTCATTCTCTCGCTATTTATTTTAGCAGAAATGGCTCTTGAACAGTCTGTCAAAGATCTCGGGCTCGAATGCTCGGTTCAACGAGATGTTCACCGATTTGGTCCAAGGCCAAGAAGATTTGAAGAAGCTCATCAACGGAAAGAAGAAGGTTGTTGGTCTTCTCAACATGGGCGCTACAAAGGTGGTCCTAAGAGGTCGATCGGATAGAGCTCTCGAAGGAAGTGTCAAGAATGAGGGAGTGTCGAGGGTAATGAAGATGATCAGCGTGAGCCTAAGAAGGAAGGAGAAGATCGCTCTGACCATAGCCAGTACTCTGATGAAGATGACAAGTACAAACAACTTGAAGACCGTCTGAATGCTGTGGAAAACCTAAAGATGTCCGGGCTGAATTTTGATGATCTGAGTCTTGTTCCTGGTGTTGTGATTCCTCCCAAGTTCAAAGTTCCAACTTTTGCCAAGTATGATGGCATGTCTTGTCCGAAGCTGCATTTGAAGTCCTATGTTGAAGATCAACCCCCTTGATGAAAGTTGTGGATGCACTATTTTCAAGAGAGTTTGTCGAACTCAGTTGGAATGGTATTATCAGCTAGAGAATGATCGTGTTCGTACCTGGAGTAACTTAGCAGATGCTTTCTACAAGCAATATGAGTACAATGCTGAATTGACACCCACTCGCATACAACTACAAAGTATGTCTATGGGTCGTGACGAGAAGTTCAAGGGTATGCTCGAAATGGAGACCTAGCGGTGAGTTTACCCTTGTCCAATAGGGAGTTGGTTGATATGTTTATGGGAGCATGACCCATTCTTCAATCATCGATTGGAAACTCTTGACCGGATTCACCGATGATATTAATGACGAATTAAAATTTGGTATCAAAGTGGAAAGATTAGGATAGAGTCATCTTGAATCTTTGCGAAGAGATCTTTTGGTGGCAAGAAAGAAGCCAATGTTGTGTATGGTCGAGCCAAGACCGACGTGCTCATCATGGGAGGTTGTAATCTCAATCCTACATCGGCACAACCTCGGTGAGACAGCGTAGCGAGCGCCTCGAGGCGATTCTGAAGATCAACATGCCTTTGTCATGACCTTGCAACACATGTTGAAAGTGGTGATTACCTTGAGGATCCTCCTCAAAACATCAACACTTCCTCTCGAGATACAATCCTAATGCTAAGTGTGCTTACCATTCCAACACCACAGGCACGATCGATGATTGTTGGGCTCGAAGAATAAGATTCAAGACATGATTGAAGCTAAGCAGTTGAGTTTGACCCTCTGTTGAGACTCGAATGTGATCAGCACCTATGAACCATGACAAGAGTTCCAATGTTGTTGGCGATGATACTTATGTTTTCAACATAGATGACTTGACCATTCCTCGATGGTATTAAGAAGAATTTGCTACAAGCGGTGTCAACCGGATGCCCGGAGAATTGTCGTTGGTGCCCATCGCACCTAATGGTTGTGCTTGGTTGAGAAGACGTGTTCAGTGCATGATGGATAACCGTGAGATACTATTTCTAAAACCACCTGTGCAGAAGCTGTGTGAAGATATGTCTAAACTGAAAATCGAAGATGTGAACGAAACTACACCATCTGTGTGGGATACCTTGGGGCAGCCAAGTGGAAAGTACGATTACATGGTGAAGTACACTGTTCCTGAAAGCTACAAGATTCCTATTGAAGGTGTTAAGGCAACCGGATGGGGTGACGATTTCCCAGAAGACCATGCCGATGTTAACACCATAAGGATTTCCTCTGCTGATCTTGTGCCTAGAGTGGCACCTCTCATCATTACTTCTCGGACGGTTCCATATTCCTCGACAAGGCTATCCCTTGGAATTATGGGTGATGTTTACTATCATGGCGTCAAGCAAGACCCTCGACCATTGAAGATCTTACCATTGAAGCTACCATTCGACATTGACAACATCAGGATCAAGTAAGGTGACGAACCGATGACTCTCCGGCCGGTACCAAGGAAGTTCTTGAAGACACCTCGAAACAAGAAATGGAGGAAATTCTGAAGATTATCAAGAAGAGTGACTACAATGTTGTGGAACAGTTGGGACAGACACCGTCCAAGATCTCCATGCTTGCTCTGCTGTTGTGCTCCGAAGCTCATGCTAACGCCTTGGTGAAGTTTCTAAAGAATGCTCACGTACCGCAAGACACTACTACTGACCAGTTTGAAGTTTGTATTGCTAGCCTGGCTGCAACAACGGCCTAGGCTTCTCTGATGCTGATTTGACTCCTGCCGGAAGGAAACACAACAAGGCCTTGCACATTTCTGTTGAGTGCAAGGTGTCATACCCCAAAATTTTCCCTCCATCTTCTCAAGATATTTCATACATCCATACTCAAGGATTCCTCAAGAGTTGATCAGACAAACCCTCTCCTAGACAATCAACCCAAACTAGGGTTTGGTGATTCTCAGATCAAGATGGACTTCCAACATCTCCAATGGTCTTCATGCCTCCTCATATGCTTCAAAGATTCTCCATGTCAAGTTTCAAGCCTTACAAGTCAAATTTCCTCAGACAATTGCTCAAATGGTTGAAAATCAATTGTATTGGACAAAAAGTCAACTGTGGTCAACATACAGTCAAACTTCATATTTTTTGGTCAACATCCTCATTTTGAAGTTACATTCATCATTTGATCAAGGGTTGATCATGATTCATCAAGAAAACTCAAGATTTGCTCAAAGTCAAACTTTCTAAATTAGGGTTTCTAGGTGAAAAGTCAACTGAACTTTGGTGATCATAACTTCTTCATACTTTCTCAGAAAGTTTTCCACCACCTCTTGTTTTGAAGAAATTCAATTCTCTACAACTTCATGTCTCACAAGAATGTCCAAAAATGCTTCATTTGAGAGGTATGGCTCGAAACATTCTGGTCATTTTCAAAGTCAACAAAAGTCAACTTTTGTTTTGAAGATATATTGAGCATGGAAACTCCAATTGAGATGAGACCAAAAAGGTTGGTTAGAGGATTCTTAGAGCTTTCCAAGAAGTCCAAGAACACTCAAAAATGTGGAAAAATGAGTAAGATACACCATTCACAAATTGGGCAATTTTGAAGAAGTGCACAAAGCTAAAATCAAAAACTTTGCAAATGGGCCTACTTTTCTTCATCAAACTTATTCCTCACCATTAGGAATATCAAGCCCAATGCCACAAATTTTTATTTTATTTTCTATTTAATTTGGAATTTATTCATTTAAATACAAATTAAATTTAAAAATAAATATAAAATCAAAATTAATTGCAAACTTGATTTTTATTTCTTCCTTGGGATCAATCAACTCATTCAATTTTCGAAATTTGATGGATATGGCAAGATTGGATTGAAAATTGATCAAAATTTGAAGATTTGATTTTGTACAAAATCAAATTTGATTAGCATTGATCATTGATTAAATCTTTCCCAAAACAACTCGAATCCTTCTACTATATATACATGATACATACCACACGAATTAGGGTAGAAATTTTGACTCAAGAACCCTATTCCAAGCTCAAAAACCGTGGCAAACAAGCAAAGTGCAATCCTATTTCCGTTTTCAATCGATTTTGAGGTGTCAACACATTCCTTGATACCTCTTGAGTCGATCCGGACCTCTCACTTTGCTCAAATCCATCGAATCGGAAAATCCGGTTTGGTTTGTTCTTGAAAAATCCAAAATCGTGTTTTAATTTTCATGCATTACTAACATGTTTCATTGTTGTTTTTGTGATTAGTAGGAAGATTGCAAGCTTTCTGGGCACTTTAATTGAATTTCCATGGCCAGGAACACGTATCACCATTGTTAGGGTTTCCTATGCGGTTTTAGGGTTTCACAAAATAGGAAAAATTGGACCACGAGACTAGTACCAATGAATCCGGAATGATGTCTGGAATCGAACCATGTCTTTAGAACTTATTTATATTATGTATGCTGGGTTTTTGATTTTGCCAGGGACATAGCGTCGAGCAATGGCTGACGCTGAGTTTTTAAAAATTCAAATTGGAGAAGACGAAGTCTGGCGCGAGTTCGTGGCAATAGGAGGATGACGCGTGCTTGTATTTCACTCGTTCCAGTTTCCAAACATGCTTGCACACTTGGCGTAGTGGTAAAGGCGTTTCCTGTTCATAGATGCTCTTCAAGGTCTCCAGTTCGAACCCCACTTTTGGTTTTGTTTTCTTTTTCCAAACTTGCATATTTTCTATTTTCTTATTATTTAATATTTTGCATCAATTTTAATTTCTTTTCAATATTTTTTTCATGCATTAAAATCACCAAAATATTTTTCCTTTTGCATTTATTTTCAGAAAATACTTATTTAATTTATAAAATTAAAAATATTATTTTGCATGCATATTTATTTTATTCATAATTTAGCATTTAAATCAATCTTAATTGTATTTTAATTATTAAATTGCATCCAAAAAATCCCAAAAAATTATTTTAGCATATTTATGTTATTTCCAGCATGTCATATTTTTCTCATTCAAAAACTTGCATTTTTCTAACATTTTTTCTCTTATTCGATTCATCTCGTATTTTCGATTTCTCATTTTTTGGGTTATTAGTTTGAGACGGTTTCTTTTACCGTTTTCATTTTTCCAATAATGTAACTGTTTATGGGATGTAATAGTTTAAATTAGGTTTTAATTTTCCGCAAGTTTAAATTATGTATCTGCCCCAAAGCCATGTAATAGCGTAGGACATTTACCTTTCCGCATCTTTACATTCGCATTTTAATTTCGCACCCTATAAATTGCTAGTAACTAGGCGTGTATGGCAAGATAATAATCAACATAGCTCACTAATTTTCAAGATAAAATATCTGAATCAACACACTCTTTTCACATGCACCTTAGGGTAATTCTCTCGTTGCCTTACAATTCAATTGGTCATGTCCCTCGAGCGTAGAGGTATTCTAGCACCGTTGCCTTCAAAACAAATCATCATAGTCCCTTGATACAAAGATCATAAGACCCACGATGTCGCCTCCGAATACATGATCTTGACCCTCGATTGTCGCCTCGAAAATGATGATAGTCCCCGAATGTGCTAGGATACTTCCTACAAGTTGCTTTCTATGACCATCCGATGTCCCAGATGTCCCGCTTACATCCAGAATGGAGTTACCTACCAACTAATGGTATGGATGACACTATTCTAAAGGATAAAACAACGAAGCGACCAATTACGAGTAGGTAATAAGACTTTTAGTTGCTTGCTCTATCAAAATACTTTTCACACCTCACGCTTTTGTCAAAGTTCAAACTCTTTTCAAAGCGAAACATTTCGAACACTTTGTATACATTCCTACATGAATCATTACAAAGTCAAAGCGAAATGCCTTTTTCAAAATATTTTTGTCAAACACACAGAAAGCACAATTTTAAAGTGATCTAAAGAGCAACTAAGAGCCCGTAGATAACTACGGATGGAAAGGGGTGCTAATACCTTCCCTTTTCATAACCTTCTCCCTTACTCGAGAATCTAATTCTACGTACTTTTACCTTCCCTTAATTGGATAAAAATAAAAGTCGGTGGCGACTCTTGTTATCCGCACATTTGCGATACCAAAAACACAAAAAGTCAGTTCACCGTATCACACAAGGGCATTACATTATCTCATGTTTTGGTAGATACCGGTTCTGCTCTGAATATCCTATCGAAGAGTGCTTTTGATCGACTTGATGTCGAAGAGTTGGTTCTGAGACCCAGTGACATAATTGTGAGAGCTTTTGATGGTTCTAAGCGAACAGTACTTGGAAACTCATTCACTGTTAAGTCGGTTCCGGACTTTTGACTCTACTTTCTTTGTCATGGACATCCGTCCACTTACTCTTGCCTACTTGGCGCCCTTGGATGGGGCAGGGCATTACCTCTACCTTGCATCGAAAATTGCCGGTGAAAGGGAAGGTTGTCACGGTATGTGGTGAAGAGGAATATATGGTCAGTCATCTACAGTCATTCCGATATCTCGAGATGGAAGGTGAATTCTTGAGACTCTGTCAAGCTTTTGAAACAATCCCCAGTCGTGCACTGTTGACTCTCCTGTCACTCCACGAAGTTCGTAGCTCCTAGGATGGCCCATTTGAAGAGGCTCAGCCTTTGTTGAAGGAGGAGGTAGTACTATTTGGGGTCGACTCACGATCTTCCTTTCAAATCGACAAGGCTGGTTTAGGCTTCACCATCAAAGGTCAGAAGATGATACACATAAGCGTGCCGCCAACTTCCTTTCCGCATCGATCAGTGGAATCCATGCTATAGAAGACAACGACAACGACTTCGACATCGCAGTGGATCTTAACTCGGACAATGGGCTCAGCAATTGGAAGGCGAAGACGTCATACCAATCTCCTTTAGTCGGGAGTAATTGCTCTTGTTTGTTTGCTTTTCGTATTTCTTTATGTTTTGAACAATAAACTCTAAAGCCTAGTGCCTTCCCGGGCATCATGGCTCGTTTGTGAGGGTTATTATCGCCATTTGCATATTTTCATTCAATAAAATCGTTGGACTTTTGCATTCAATTGTTGTTTTCTTTCTTTTACTTTATCACCCTTGAAGCTATGTGTTTCTTACACATACCCGTGATACTGCTGAATCACTCCGAATCTCGTTGATAACACTATGCTATTGCTAAATATGACTTCGATAATCCGATCTACTAGGCGAAGCGAAGTGAGGAAAATTGTGAAGTGCCGGAGAACTTGTCGATCTTCTGACAAGAAGATCGAGTTATACAGACCACGAAGAGCAAGTTGAGGTTGTGAATTTGGGTACCGATGAAGCAGAAAAGAGATCAAGATAGGACCGGGTCTTGAGGCAGTGTTAAAGAAAGATTGGTTCGGATGCTGAAGACTATATTGAGGTTTTGCTTGGTCATACGAAGACATGCAGGTTTGAACATTGATATTGTGGTACACGATTCAAAAGAGGTTTTCTCGGTGAAGCAGAAGGTTCGCCGCATGCGTCCTGAGATGTCAGAGAAAATCAAAGCCGAAGTCATGAAGCAGTTCAACGCCGGTTTCTTAGCTGTTACTTCCTATCCACAATGGGTTGCGAATGTGGTTCCTATGCCTAAGAAGGATGGTAAAGTACGAATGTGTGTGGATTACAGAGATCTGAACAAAGCGAGTCCGAAAGACGATTTTCCACTTCCTCATATTGATGTTCTGGTTGACAACACCGCTCAACATAAGGTTTTCTCCTTCATGGATGGTTTCTCCGGTTACAATCAGATCAAAATGGCTCCCGAAGACATGGAGAACACTACTTTCGTTACACAGTGGGGCACTTTCTACTACAAGGTTATGCCATTTGGGCTAAAGAACGCAGGCGCCACTTATCAGCGTGCTATGGTGACATTATTTCATGACATGATTCATCACGAGATAGAGGTCTACGTCGACGACATGATAGCTCGATCACAGACAGAGGAAGAGCATCTTGATCATTTGCAGAAACTGTTCGATAGATTGAAGAAGTACAGACTGAGACTTAATCCTAACAAGTGCACCTTTGGAGTTAGATCCGGTAAACTCTTAGGGTTTGTTGTCAGTGGTAAAGGTATTGAAGTTGACCCCGCCAAGGTTAAAGCTATTCAAGAGATGCCGGCCCCCCGCACCGAGAAGGAAGTCAGAGGTTTCTTGGGCCGATTAAATTACATTGCCAGATTCATTGCACATCTAACTGCTACTTGTGAGCCAATCTTCAAGCTACTAAAGAAATATCAAGTGGTAGAATGGAACGACGATTGCCAGATCTCTTTTGACAAAATCAAGGAGTACCTTCAGAATCCTCACTATCCGATGCCGAAGAAGACCTCTTATCATGTACTTGTGGTGTTAGAAAACTCAATGGGGTGTGTGTTGGGGCAACATGGCGAGTGCAGTCGAAAAGAGCATGCAATATACTACCTTAGCAAAGTTTACCGGTTGTGAAACAAGATACTCTGACTTAGAAAACTTGCAACGCTTTGGCTTGGGCTGCTCACGACTAAGACGGTATATGTTGACTCACACTACCTTCTTGATTTCAAGATGGATCCGATAAAATACATATTTGAGAAACCAGCTCTCCGGAAGAATAGCAAGATGGAAGATGATCTTGACCGAGTATGACATCCGGTACACTTCTCGGAAGCGATCAAAGGGTGTAGTAGCCTATCATTTGGCTCATCAAGCCGTAGATGACTATCGGTCTGCGTTCAATTTCCGGATGAAGATGTTTTGTTAGTTACTAATTGTGAAGAACCAGGCCCGGACGAAGGACCTGAACAAGGATCCCGATGGACCATGGTTTTTGATGGAGCCTCAAACGCACTTGGCAATGGCATTGGCGCCATCATTACATCCCTGCGGTAGACATACCGCCTTTCATGGAACTCTGTTTCATTGCACTAACAACATGGCGAATCGAGGCGTGCATCATGGGTATCAAAGCGCTATTGACTTAAGAATCAAGTTCTTGCAAGTATATGGAGACTTTGGTGATCAATCAGTTAAGGCGAGTGGGATCTGAAGCATCCGAATCTTATTCCGTGTCGAGCATGTTCGAGTTTGATCCCTACTTGAAGAGATTACTTTCAATCACATTCCACGAGAGAATCGGTTAGCAGGCGCATTGGCTACTATGTTGTCTATGTTCAAGGTCGAGATGGGACAAGCTCCCGGATCATCATCAGAAGTTCGACGAACCAGTATTATTATGAGCTCGTCTGAGACGAGAAACCTTGGTACTGACGTGAAGAGGTATCTTGAGACTCGGGAATATCCCAGCGGCATCATCAATGATAAAGTTTTGAGAAGGTTCGCATCCAAATTCTTCCTCAACGGCATCTTATACAAGCGCAATCCACGACTTGTGCTTACTCCATGTGTAGACGGAAACAGCGGAACATATCATGGAAGAGTTACAGGCGCATTTGGTACCCACTCCGGTGGTCATACAATGGCTAAGAAGATTTTGAGAACGAGGTTACTATTGGTCCACCATGGAAGTGATTGTCACCTTCGCTCGATCTTGTCACAAATGCTAGATATATGCGGACAAAGTGCACGTACCTCGGTACCTCGATGTTCTAATGACTCCTTGGCCTTTTGCAATGTGGGGCATTGACATGATCGGAGAAATCAAGCCCACTTCCAGCGGACATCGTTTCATCCTTGTGGCGATTGACTATTTCACCAAATGGGTAGAAGCGACCTCGTTTGCATCTGTTACCAAGAATGTTGTGCTCGATTCATCAAACATAATCTTATCGCCGATATGGAACTCGAAAGGATTATCACGGATAATGGCTCCAATCTCAACAAGATGATCCTTGAACTCTACACGCAGTTCAAGATCGAGCATCACAACTCTTCTCCTTATCGGCCTAAGATGAATGGCGGATGGAAGCCGCCAACAAGAACATTAAGAAGATTATCGAAGATGACGGTGACTTACAAAGATTGGCATGAGATGTTACCATTTTCTCTTCATGGTTATCGCACTCAGATCACGAACATCAACAGGCAACCCCTTCTCTCTTGTATGCGGTATGGGCAGTCTTACCATTGAGGTTGATTCCCTCAACGAGTCCTCGGGCCGGAGTTAAGCGAAGCGATTGGGTCCAGACTCGCCTTGACGAATTAACTTGATTGATGAGAAGCGTCGCATCCATGTGCCATGGACGGATCTATCGAAGCAATGATCGAGCATTTAACAAGAAGGTCAAGCACCGAGTCTACCAAGTCGGTGATCTAGTAGTCAAGCGCATCATTCTTCCACAAGGTGATCGGAGGAAAATGGACTCCCACCTATGAGTGAGCGTTTGTAGTCAAGACGGTATTTTCGGCAGAGCTATGATACTTGGCACCATGGATGGTGAAGACTTCCCACACCCGTGAACGCAGACATAGTCAAAAAATACTACGCATAAAGAGACCCGCTAGGTCGGTGACCTAGGAAAAATAAGGGCATCTGACGAACCAAAAGGGTTCGGGCAAAGTTAAGGATATATACAAAACATGTACACGGCAAGTTGAAAACACGAAAAGGCGGCTTGGGCAAAAAGGGTATCCGTGGACGAAAACCCGAAGGGCGGTCTAGGAAAAGTTAGGGATTTAAGCGTGCGACTATGTCTCGTCGGATCACCTATCTGAGACTACTATATTCAAGATTCAAATGGCGAAATGGTCTACTCACTTTCTCTGACGGAGGAGATGAGATAGTTGAAATATATGAGTACTAGCATAGTTGGAACTTAACGAGATTGTTTCCATAGCTTTTTACTTTTCATGTATACAAACTACTTGGCCATCGCCACCTTTCAAATAAATACAAGCTCTTTCTTTAATTTTTGCTATTGTTGTTTTGCGTAAAGTCCAACGTTTGATTTGAATGATTATATGCATCTAACAATAAAATCTAATCACAAACATCGAAAAGTGAACATCAAAAGTAATTGCTACGAGGCTCTAGGAATTGAGTGACGAAAGTCACCAATACATTTCCCAGAGCATGATCCCCACAAGATGTCACTCAAAACCTTCCCAGATAAAGAAGAGGAGGACCCCCAGCGGTGATTCACTCGACTTAATCGGGCCACCCATCTTGAGCAATAACATTTCATCCCCAACCCGAGGTATTTATCCCCAGAGAATATCTCTCAACAATTTCCTTTTTTTTCTCCGGAAGTAGTATCGGACTTGAAACTTGGTCGAGATAGTGCACGGAGAAACCTACATCCTTTTCCCAGCTAAAGATTACGGCCCCGGATCTCTCTAACGGTCTTGACAACTATCAAATACTCTCGGTAGGGATTTACACAAGATCCCCAGTACCTCCCGGAATCTCCCAGTGGTATATGAGATCCTCAACAACGTGTTTCTCGATCTCTACCATCCTTAATAAAATCTAGGCCCAAGACTTGGTCAGATAGTGCACCGGAGGAATCAAAGTTTTCTTTCTTCTCAGGGTCTCCATCTGTTCCGTCCCCAAACAGAAGTCAGAAATTCTCAAGCAGAACATCTGCATCTTCTTCAAGATGGATATGTTTTGAAATACCACAACATCTATCATTCATACATTTCTCATATATGCATATGTCATTCATACACATCGTCATGCATCATTCCTTGCATAAGACTAATCAATATTCTATCAAAGTTTCTCTTGTTTTCTCCAAAACAGGTGAAAAAAATCGCTTCTGACGCAAACTGGTCCAAGATTAATGCCCGAATCCAGACGGGAAAACTATCTAAACGACCGTCCTAGTTGTCCTCCGACAACTGGTCCAGGATTAAGACCCGAATCCAGACGGGAAAACTATCCGAACGACCACCCTTGTTGTCCTCCGACAACAGATCGAGAATTACGAATCTGGGCGGGAAAACTATCGACGATCACAAGTTATCCTCCGATAACAGGCAGTGGATCAATACCCGATGCACAACAGGGAAGCTATCCGCACTTTGCCAACTGCTACCCCCCAGATTAGTCAGCACGAGGACCTATTCTGACTCATTCTTATTATCAACAGCAACTACAGAGTCTGGCGTACGACTCAGTTGCCTTGGATGGCATCTTAAGCCCATCTCCGACTAGTTGTCAACAGCTCTCCACCTTCAGAATGCTGCATATTTGGTTAAAAAACCAATACAAACCAATAACTTCATTCAAAGATGACACGAAGTCTAACGTCGACTCCTTCGGATGGCATCTTAAGCCCATCTCCATCCTTTTCACTTCGGAAACATCTACGAGCCTAGCGTCGGCTCACTCCTCACCAGACCTTTCCGGATGGCATCTTAAGCCCATCCCGTCAATTCTCCTATCAACAATCTCAGTCTAGCGTGGACTCATTCCCCAGCGAAGTCTCAACTTCTCCAAATGGCATCGTAAGCCCGTTCCGCATCATCGACCAACAGTGCAAATTTTCAAGTGTACTCGGTGTTCAATCATCTTCTACCTCAGGTCACGAAGGCGAACATGCCAATCTAACCCTTCAGACAAGAAGATTGAGCAGAGGCAGTTGTCATACCCAATTTTCCCTCCATCTTCTCAAGATATTCCATACATCCATGCTCGAGTTCTTCAAGGGTTGATCGAGACAAACCTCTCTAGACAATCAACCCAAACTAGGGTTTGACAATTCTCAATTCAAGATGGACTTCACACATCTCCAATGGTCTTCATGCCTCCTCATATGCTTAAAAGATTCTCCATGTCAAGTTTCAAGCCTCACAAGTCAAGTTTCCTCAGACAATTGCTCAGATGGTTGAAAATCAATTGTATTGGACAAAAAGTCAACTGTGGTCAACATACAGTCAAACTTCATAATTTTTGGTCAACATCCTCATTTTGAAGTTACATTCATCATTTGATCAAGGGTTGATCATGATTCATCAAGAAAACTCAAGATTTGCTCAAAAGTCAAACTTTCTAAATTAGGGTTTCTTAGTGAAAAGTCAACCAAACTTTGGTGGGCATAACTTCTTCATACTTTCTGAATTTTTCCACCACCTCTTGTTTTGAAGGAAATTCAATTCTCTACAACTTCATGTCTCACAAGAATGTTCAAAAAATGCTTCATTTGGAAGGTATGGATCAAAACATTACAGGTCCTTTTCAAAGTCAACATTTTTCTTTGAAGATATATTGAGCATGGAAACTCCAATTGAGATGAAACCAAAGAGGTTGGTTAGAGGACTCTTAGAGCTTTCCAAAAAGTCCAAGAACACTCAAAAATGTGGAAAATTGAGCAAGATACACCATTCACAAGTTGGGCAATTTTGAAGAGATGCACAAAGAGAGATACTTCTAAAAATCAAAAATTTTGCAAATGGGCTTACTTTTTCTTCATCCAAACTTGTTCCTTATACAATTAGGAATATCCAAGCCCAATGCCACGAATTTTATTTATTTTCTATTTAATTTGTATTTTATACATTTAAATACAAATTAAATTCAAAAATAAAGAATAAAATCAAAATTAATTGCAAATTTGATTTTCTCTCTTCCTTGAGATCCAAGCAACCCAATAAGCAACAAATTTGAAATTTGATTGGATATGGCAAGAATTTGATTGAAATTGATCAAAAAGAAAATTTGATTTGGTACAAAATCAAATATATTTTGCATTGATTGATGATTAATTCTTTCTCAAATCAGCTCCAATTCCATCTACTATATATATATACAATACATGCCACACGAATTAGGGTAGAAAAATTGGCTGGAGAAACCCTATTCAAACTCAAAGAAACCGTGCACTTGAAGCAACTGGAAGCCCTAGTTTTGCTTCGATTCAGCCAATACCAAGCCTTCCATGGCATTCCTTGAGGTCTTTAGAATCGATCCAGACCTTTACATCATCCAAAATCATCAAGAATCGAGCAAATACGATTTCGGTTTGTTCTTATTTTTCCAAAATCGAATTTTGTTTATCATGCATTATTAACGAGTTTTGATGTTTGTTTTGTGTTTAGAATGAAGCTTGCAAACTTTCTGGGCAGTTTGGTTGAGTTTCTATGGCCTGGAACACGAATCACCATAGCTAGGGTTTATGGCCACGATTTAGGGTCTCTCTTTTTATGATAAATTGGAACAAACCGATGCCCTCAGAGTAATCAGTGGACCAAGACGAATCGAACCATGGTTTTAGATTTCATTTATATTTCTTGTACATGATTTTGATGTTAGCAGGGGCCATAGCGTCGAACCAAAGCCGACGCAGAATTTTCAAATTTTTTAAACGAAGAAGACGAAGCTTGGCGCGTGATCTGGAGCATCAGGGAGCGACGTTTGTCCAAAATCCATTCGCTCCAGTTTTCAAACAGTTGTGTATGCTAGCTCAGTTGGTCAAGGCGAGAGGACTCAAGGTTTGAAGGCAAGGTCTCCAGTTCGAATCCTGGCAAGACCAATGTTTTTTTTCTCTTTTACAAAGTTTCATATTTTTCTATTTTTCTTATTTTATTTTCTATTTAATATTTTCATACTATTTAATTTAACTTTAAATATTTTTAGCATGCATTAAAAAATACCAAAAAATATTTTTCTTTTTTGGTATTTTTATTTTCCGCATTTTAAATATGTATACGCCCAAAATGTAATAAGGGATGTATCTTTCCTTTATATTTCCGCACTTTACCTTATAAACTATTAGTAATTAGGCGTGTGTGGCAAGACTAAAATTGGACATAGCTCACTCTAATCTTCAACATAAAAATACCCGAATCAACACACTCATTTCACACATGCACCCCTTAGGGTAATTCTCTCTCGTTGCCTTTACGAATTCAAATGGTCATGTCCCTCGAACGTAGAGGTATTCTAGCACCGTTGCCTTCAAAACAGATCATCATAGTCCCTTGATACAAAGATCATAAGACCCACGATGTCGCCTCCGAATACATGATCTTGACCCTCGATTGTCGCCTCGAAAATGATGATAGTCCCTTGAATGTGCTAGGATACTTCCTACAAGTTGCTTTCTATGACCATCCGATGTCCCTTCGAATGTCGCTTACATCCAACAAATAGAGTTACCTACCAACTAATGGTATGGATAGCGCTATTCTAAAGGCGTAAATGTCTGAAACGACCAATTCGAGTAGGTAATAAGACTTTGAGTTGCTTGCTCGATCAAAACACTTTTCACACCTCACACTTTTGTCAAAGTTCAAACTCTTTTCAAAAACGAAACATTTCCGAACACATTGTATACATTCCTACATGAATCATTACAAAGTCAAAGCGAAATGCCTTTTCAAAACATTTTTGTCAAACACACAGAAATCGCAATTTTAAAGTGATCTAAACAACAAGGCCGTAGATAACTACGGATGAAAAGGGGTGCTAATACCTTCCCTTTTCATAACCTTCTCCTTACTAGAATCTAACGAAGGTCTTTTACTGTACTTTTTACCTTCCCTTAATTGGATAAAAGAAAAGTCGGTGGCGACTCTTGCTATCCGCAAATTTGCGATACAAAATCCTACAAAGTCAGTTCACCGTATTACATCTACACAGCGGAGTAAGCACAAATCGTGGTTGCGCTTGTATAGGATGCCATTCTTGAGAATTTGGATGCGAACCTTCTCAAAAACTTCTTATCGTTGACTGATGCCCCTGTGGGATATTCTTGAGTTTCAAGATACCTCTTCACATCATAGTACCAAGGTTTCTCTTCTGTATCAAGCTCATAATAATACACTGGTTCGTCAAACCTCTCAATGATGATCTGGGGAGCCTCGTTGTCCCATCTAACTTTGAACATAGACGACATAGTAGCTCTGTGCATAAGGCGATTCTCTTCTCGTGGAATATGATTGAATGTGATCTCTTGAGTAGGGAATCAAACTCGAATATGTTCTCGTACGGAATGAGATTCGGATGCTTAGTATCACTGCATATGTCGGTGATCACCAAAGTTGAGTCTCCATACACTTGCAGAATTTGATTCTTAAGTCAATAGCGACTTTAATACCCATGATGCGCTTACATTCGGCCATGTTGTTAGTCTGTTGAAACACAATCTGGCGGTGAAAGGTATGTCACTTTGTGGCTCATGTAATGATGGCGCCAATGCTATTGCCAAGTGCGTTTGAGGCTCCATCAAGACCATGGTCCATCGAGATCCTATTCGGGTCCTTCGTGGGCACGGTTCTTCCTGATCGATAACTAACAAAACATCTTCATCGGAAATTGGCGCATGGGTGATAGTCATCTCGACTTAATAGGCAAATGATCGCTACTACACTTCCTTTGATCGCTTTCGAGAAGTGTCTTGGATGTCATATTCGGTTAAGATCATTTGCCATCTTGCTATTCTTCAGGAGTTGGTTTCTCAAATATGTATTTTATCGGATCCATCTTGGAAGTCAACAAGGCAATGTGAGTCAACATATCTTGTCTTAGTCGGGACCAAATAGCGTTGCAAGTTTTCTCAGTTGTGAGTATCTTGTTTCCGGATCGGTAAACTTTGCTAAGGTAGTATATTGCATACTCTTTTCGACAGGACTCGTAATGTTGCCCCAACACACCCCATTGAATTCTCTAACACTGTTAAGTACATGATAAGAGGTCTTCCTTCGGCAGGCGGCATCAGAATAGGAGGATTCTGTAGGTACTCCTTGATTTTGTCAAAAGCGATCTGGCAATCGTCGTTCCATTTCACCGCTTGATCTTTCTTTAGCAACTTGAAGATTGGCTCACAAGTAGCAGTTAAGTGTGCAATGAATCTGGCGATGTAGTTCAATCGGCCCAAGAAACCTCTGACTTCTTTCTCGGTACGGGGAGCTGGCATCTCTTGAATCGCTTTAACCTTGGCGGGATCGACTTCAATACCTTTACCACTGACAATAAACCCTAGGAGTTTTACGGATCGACTCAAAGGTGCACTTGTTAGGATTAAGTCTCAACCTGTACTTCTTCAATCTATCAAACAGTTTCTACAAATGATCAAGGTGTTCTTCTTGATGCGTGATCGAGCTATCATGTCGTCGGCGTAGACCTCTATCTCATGATGAATCATGTCATGAAATAATGTCACCATAGCCGCGATAAGTGGCGCTGCGTTCTTTAGTCGAGCGGCATAACCTTGTAGCGAAAGTGCCTCATGTGTAACAAAAGTGGTCTTCTCCATGTCTTCAGAACCATTTTGATCGATTGTAGGAGAAACCATCCATGAAGGAGATGACCTTATCTTTGGCGGTGTTGTCAACGAACATCAATATGAGGAAGTGGAAAATCGTCTTTCGGACTCGCTTTTAGGATCTCTAATCACACACATTCGTACTTTACCATCCTTCTTAGGTACAGGAACCACATTCGCAACCCATTGTGGATAAGTGGCTAAGCCGTTGAGCTGCTTCATAACTTGACTTTAATTTTCTCGACATCTCGGGACGCATCGAGAACCTACATTTCTTTGAGAAAACCTTCTTTTGTCGGTAATCGGTGTACCACAATATCAATGTCCAACCAGGCATGTCTTCATATGACCAAGCAAAAACCTCAATATAGTCTCAAGCATCAGAACCAACTTTCTTTAACTTGTTCTCAAGACCGCTCCTATCTTAATCTCTTTTCTGTCTTCATGATACCCAAATTCACAACCTCACTTGCTCTTCGGTGTGTGTATAACTCGATCTTCTTAATGGCGATCGACAAGTTCTCACGGACTACAATCTTCCTCACTTTTCTTGGCTTGGTAGATCGTTATCGAAGTCATATTTAGCAATAGCATGATTATCAACGAGATTCGGTGATTCTATGTATCACGTGGGTGTGTAGAAACACATAGCTTTTGAAGGGGTGATAAAGTAAAGAAAACAACAATTGAATGCAAAAGTCCAACATTTTATTGAATGAAAATATGCATGACGGATAATAACCCTCTGAAGCGAGCCATGATGCCCCGGGCAAGGCACTAGGCTTTAGAGTTTATTGTTCAAAACATAAGAAATACGAAAAGCAAAACAAAACAAGAGCAATTACTCCTGTCTAAAGGAGATTGGTATAACGTCTTCAGTCTTCCAATTCTTGAGCCCATTGTCGGAGTTGGGAAGATCCACTTTGATGTCGAGTCGTTGTCGTCGTCTTCTATAGCATGGATTCCACTACGGCGATCGGAAAGGAAGTTGGCCTGCACGTTCGCGGCGTATCATCTTCTGAACTTTGATGGTGAAGCCTAAACCAGTCTTGTCAAATTTGAGAGGAAGATCAGGGAGCTGACCCCAAATAGTACTACCTCCTTCTTTAACTGCGACTTGAGCATCTTTCGTGAGGCCATCCTAGGCGGAGCTTGCATTTCGAGTGTGGGAGAGTCAGGCATGACTGGGGATTGTTTCAAAAGCTTGACGGGAGTCTCGAAGAATTCACCCTCCATCTCGAGGTATCGGAACGATTGTAGATGGCTGACCATATATTCTTCTTCACCATGCTATGTAACAACCCTTCACTTGGGGTACTTTACGATGCGGGTAGAAGTAGCCTACCCATGTATCAAGGCGTCAAGTAAGCAAGAATAAGGTGGGCGGATGTCCATGACAAAAGTGGAATCAAAAGTGGGAACCGACTTTAGCGGCGAATGAGCTCTCCAAGTACTATTCGCTTAGAACCATCAAAAGCTCTCACGACTATATCACTGGGTCTCAGAACCAATCCTTCGATGTCAAGTCGATCAAAAGCATTCTTCGGAAGGATATTCAGGGCGACCGTATCCACCAAAACATGAGACAATGTAACGCCCTTGCATTCAAGAGATGTGCAAGGCTTTGTTGTGTTTCTTTCGGCGAGTCAAATCATCGAGAGCCTAGGCCGTTGTTGGCGGAGCTAGCAATACAAACTTCAAACGGTCAGTAGTAGTGTCTTGCGATGCGTGAGCATTCTTGAGAAACTTCACCAAGGCGTTAGCATGAGCCTCGAGCACAAGGCGAGCAAGCATGGAGATCTTGGATGATGCATCTAACATTCCCAACATTGTAGTCACTTTTCATGATAATCTTGAATTTCTTCCATTTCTTTCTTGGAGGTGTCTTGATAACTTCCTTTGGTATACAGTTGAGCGGGATGAGTTCTTGGTTCTTTCCCTCTAGCTTGGGAAGGGTTGAATAGTTGGAATCGGTTTGAGTCGTAGTGTCTTTGGGAGAGATATCTGGAGAGAATACTCTTCGGTTACGGTCACCTTACTTGATCCGGTGATGTTGTCAATGTCGGGAATGGTAGCTTTTGTAAGATCTTCAATAGTCGAGGAGGGCCTTGGCGCCATGATAGTAAACATCGCTCCATAATTCAAGGGATAGCTTTGTCGGAGGAATATGGAGCTGGTCGAAGTAATAATGAGAGGTGTCACTCTAGGCAGAGGATCCGAGAGGAAATCCTTATAGTGTTAACATCGGCATAGTCTTACGAAATCATCACCCCATCCGGTCCTTTAACATCTTCAATAGGAATCTTGTAGCTTTCGAGGAGCGATTGTACTTCACCATGTAATCATACTTTCCCTTGGCTGCCCAGGTATCCCCACAGATGGTGCGGTTTCGTTCCACCTCGATCTTCAACTTAGACATATCTTCACGGCTTACGCACGGGGTTTTAGAAATAGTATCTCGGTTATCCATCGTTGCCGAACATGTCTTCTCAACCAACACAACCATCGGTGCGGATGGGCACCGACAATTCTCGGGCATCCTGGATTGACACGGCTTGTAGCAAATTCTTCTTAACGATCATCGGAGGAATGGTCAAGTCATCTATGTTGAAAATGTAAGTATCTTCACCAGACATTGGAACTCTTGTCGGTTAGGCATGGGCGTTGATCACATTGGTCTCAATAGGAGGTCAAACTCGATGCTTAGCTTCATCATATCTTGAATCTTGTTCTTGAGCCCAACAATCATCAGTGTTATGTCGGGGCTATTGGAATGGTAAGCACACTTAGCATTAGGATTGTATCTCGGAGAGGAAGTGTTGATATTTTGAGGAGGATCCCTCAAAGTAATCAGCTCTGCTTTCAACATGTGTTGCAAAGCTTGCGACAATGGCATGTTGATCTTCGTAAACTCTCTTTGTGGCGCGTTCTGGCTACGTGCGTTGTCTCGCTGAGATTGTGTTGACGTAGGATTGGAGATCACGACTGCCCCCACAGATTGAGCGCGGTCGGTCTTGGCTTTTACGACCATACACATTAGTTTCCTTCTTACCACCAAAAGATCTCTTCGCAGAATTTGAAGATGACTCTATCTGAATCTTTCCACTTTTGATACCAGCTTCAATACGCTCTCCTGTCAATATCAACTCGTTGAATCCGACTGAAGAGTTTCCAATCATATGATTGAATAATGGGTCGGTCAGCGTTCCCATAAACATATCAACCAACTCCCTATTGGACAAGGGTGGCTGAACTCTGCCTGCTAAATCTCTCCATTTCTGAGCATACTCCTTGAACTTCTCATCACGACCCATAGACATGCTCTGGAGTTGCATGCGAGTGGGTGTCAATTCAGCATTGTACTCATATTGCTTGTAGAAAGCATCTGCTAAGTTACTCCAGGTACGGATACGGTCATTCTCTAGCTGATAATACCATTCCAATTGAGTTCCGGACAAACTCTCTTGAAAATAGTGCATCCTGACTTTACATCATCGATGTGGGGGTTGATTTTCTGAACATAGGACTTCAAATGCAGCTTCGGACAAGACATGCCATCATACTTGGAAAAAGTGGGAACTTTGAACTTAGGAGGAATCACCACACCAGGGACAAGACTCAGATCATCAAAATTTAGCCCGGACATCTTCAAATTTTCCACAGCATTCAGGCGGTCTTCGAGTTGCTTGTACTTATCATCTTCATCAGAGTACTGGCTATAGTCAGAGCGATCCTCTCCTTCTTTCTCGGGCTCCTTGGTCATCTTCGTTACCCTCACTCCCCTCATTCTTGACACTTCCTTGAGAGCTATCCATTAACCTTTAGGACCAACCTTTGTAGCGTCGCCCATGTTGAAGACCAACAACCTTCTTCTACTTGATGAGCTTCTTCATCTTCTTGGCCTTGGACCAAGCTGGTGAACATCTGTTGGCCAGGCATTACGAGCAGGAGATCTTTGAAAGGACATTTCAAGAGCCATTTTACGCTAAAATAAATAGCGAGAATAGAAAACCAATCTTCAATGTACCCTGATGCAATGTTATGCTATGATATGCAATGTTTATGCGAATGCAATGCAATGTTTTCAAGGACCTTAGAGATTTAAATTTGTTAAACAAGCACGAACAAACATTTATTAGTTCTCTTTTTATTATTCTTTTTAAGTACAAAAGATAGTTCAAAACAATAAAAGAAAAACAAATAAATCCTAGAGCTCTAAGTCTCCCATGGGCGCTTCCTCTTGGTGCCGAGGTAGGCGTTGATGTTCCGCTCCTCGTGAAGTAGCTTTGTCAACTCTAGTACCTTCTTCTCGCTTGCATAACACTGAGCTTCAAATGTATCCCTCTCTTCTTTTAGTTGAATCCAGGATCTCTTCAAGTCTTCAAGATCAGTAGGCATGTCGGGATGGAGAACGTTATGTCGTCACCTATAAGAGGTTCCATAATTCTTGGTAGAACAGTGAATGGCATCATGAGGTTTTGAGCTTGAGCTCGCACCCATTTGAGTGGGTTCCCAAGGAATGGAGTTTTGGTGCCCCAAAGTCTTGGTATCGATCTTCTTACTATGCCCCAGCGTGTATGAACCTTAGTCAGTAATGCGGAGATCGTGGGTGTAGTCGAACACAACATCTTGGAAGCATATCATGTGGACCATCTCTTGAGCAAAACCAAGCTGACGTAGAGCTAGAGAAGGGTTGTAAGTAATACCTCCCTTATACCAAGTAGTGGTACATTAGAAATTCTCCACAGCGCTCAATGAAGGTGAAATCCTTTTGAGAGAAAAGATTCCAGGCGCCTCGAAAAATTGACAAATTTCTCGGTACAATGAAACCATGCTCGAATCTTTATTTATTCGAAGGAATGGGAAACATCGAGTAAAACCCACGAGCAAAGGATAAGATAGTCTACAAGACCGAGATGGATTAAAAGTCGGTTATGCAAAGGGAAGGTATTGGCACCCCT
Organism: Vicia sativa; assembly: GCA_021764765.1. Classification (NCBI taxonomy): domain Eukaryota; kingdom Viridiplantae; phylum Streptophyta; class Magnoliopsida; order Fabales; family Fabaceae; genus Vicia; species Vicia sativa. The sequence continues at coordinate 40,278,837 of CM038796.1, read as the reverse complement.
CACATCCATCGTACTCGATGGGACCCGTTTAGTTCATGTGTGTGTTCAAGTGCTAATGCTAATTGCTATCTTAAGTAATGATCGATAAAGGAGGAGGAAGAGGGATTTTGTTTTTATATTATTTTGAGTTTGCCGCGGTTTCAAAACCTTGTGCCTACGTATTCCCTAGTGCAATGGGAAAGTCAAAACTCCGTAGTTCTTCTTGAAAATGAAAAAATTGTTGGTTGGTTTGATTTTAGAAGAGAGTGGTGTGCAAGGGCACAAAAAAATATTTGAATGAGTTTGAGTTGATTTTATAGGACACGAGTGTTTGTATGTCCAAAGTAGATACTTAGGACTCGCACACTTAGAGCAAGAAAAGGTAGATACCTTGACTCCCTCATTTAGTCCTTTTCTTAAGAAAAAATGAGATATCTTTAAAGTATTTTATGGGGTTATGATTCATCAATGTAAGTCGGATGACTTATTCTTGATTAAATCTAGAAATGAGCGGATGTCTATTCCTACAATTCGACCCTTATTTATTTGGGAAAGAAATTTTTGAAAAGTCACTCAGCGTTGGATCGAGGTTTGGAACTTTGATTATGAAAGTGTTTTGAGCGGTTATGATCAATCAATATAAGTCGGATGGCTTATCATAGTTGATTATCTCGAGAGAATAGAGGATGTCTATTCCACCATTCGACCCTTGAAGAAAGTTGGTTGATTGCATGGACCAAGATGCGAGGTTTGATTGATTCGGATAAGTGTGCGATTATGAATAAGCAAGCGAGGAAAAAGGGATTTATAACGGACCATTCAGATGTATGAAAATTAATATAGATCAAGGAACAATTAACTTACTCATGTAAATTTATTAAAAAAATAAATAAATAAAATTTAGTAACTTAAATAATAAGATTAAACCAATATGTAGAGAAAAAAATGATCTAAAGATAATATAAAGGTATATTTAAACACTAAAGACAATTTGAGATTAATTTGGGATTTTTTTTGTTTAGAAAAAATGAAATGAAAATAAAAAAAAATGGATAAACAAAATTGTAGGAGGGGAAAAAAAAGAGTTAAATAATAAAAATGTATAAAAGAAAACCGGTGGGTCATTGGGCCGGACCGGTTCAACCCGGATCCAAGCCCTCACCAAAGGGGACCGGTTCGGGTGATTGGGTGTAGAACCCTAATCCCCAAATCACCTCCTTCTTTCTTACGTGAGACAAAGAGAACGAAGAAGAAGACCATGGCCGTTTCCGAATATTGCTTCGTGGACTAACACCCAACCTTCATCGATTCCGGCATCCTCACAAACCCAAACGTCGAACCAGTTTTTCAAACGAAATCCCTAACCGGAACGATCAAGTGTTTTCCGAATCAACAACCCTTGGTTTCAAATACTACAGGAAGAAGGTTGAATCATTTCGGAACCCGGATCTCCTTCACAACCCCAACGAAGCAATGTGCTCGTGGTCATTCATGGATCATCTCCCAGTGTTCAATCGGTAGGATTTGAGTACGTTTTTTACGACTTTCAGTTTTTGAACCGTTAATTTTCTAAACATAAATGTTCTTTTTCTGCTTTGCAAGGACACGAAAGAGCAGTGGTGTGAATACGAGATTGACGTAATACCTCGACCCTGTTGAATACTGATTCAACATCAGTTTCTCCTTGAGCTTTTCATTGGTATAAACAGCAAGCTTAGAGAGCAACCATCGAACTGACTGAGACACAACAGGTAACAGACGAAACTTCGAATATTCGTTTTTTTACACTTAGTTTAACCCCGATGGATTCATACTTATTTTATGAAGAATGGTGCAGGGTACACGAAATTGGCAGAATACCTCTACTCTGTGGAGTACCGATTCAACATCAGTCACTCCTTGAGTTTCTCATTGGTATCACCACATATTTTTGAATACGGAACAAATCAAACAAACTAGCAGAAACAAATGCATCAGGTCACGTAAAGAATTTCCAACCTTCATCTTGTGATTAACTCGCATTATACTGAAGTTCACATCTATTCACGAAATGGTATGCAGGGTACCCTAGGCTGGCAGAATATCTCAGCTCTATGGAGTACTAGTCAAATGATAGTTTCTCCTTGAGCTTGTCATCGATATTACCTTGATTTGGATACAAGGCATTCAAAGTAGCGGAACTACATCGGGTAACATAGCGAAAACATTCATCGTCAACTAATTTGTATTCTTATGCAAGTTATGTTTTGAATAATGAGATAAAGTGATGCAGGACTGAAATGTATGGAAGATACTAAAGCTCAAAGCGGAATGCGGAGAGTAGCAACTATATTTACTGGTGAAGTTGTTGGTGGTATTGGTTTGGTAAGTTTCTTTCCCTCTACTTCCTGGACTGAATGAAATAAGTGAATGGCTTAGCTCTTTCCACTTCAAATTTCAGTGTGAAATTTGAAGGAGAAATTAGGGTTGAGAGCTTTGAGTGAATAGGTGTTTAGGGAAAAAATTCTGCAGAGTTTTGCTAGGCTCAGAGTTGCTGCTGAATGAGAGGGAACAGGGTGGTTTATATAGAGTGTAGGTCTGGGTGAGAGAGGTTTGGAATGAGGTTAGAAAGGTGGCTTGGATTTAGGTTAGGATAGATGACTAGGCTTGGAATTAGTTAGAGTAGAGGGAGAGCACCTCGGTCTTTGGATTATGGAATATTCAAAAACAACATGTACTATTTTGTTTCTTTCTCAAAGAGTTTAACTGATGTAACAGTAAAAAAATGGATGGGTAAAATGCTAGCATATTATTTTGTGAAGTGAGTTGTCCATAGGATAAAAAAACAGTGCGAGATGGGCAGGCTTTACTACGTGGTAAAAAAATCTGTTAAGGTGGGCCCCCTAGCTTGCACATTTATGTGTAGAAACACAAGCCAACATATTCTGTTTTATTTAAAAAAAAGAATGTATTGCTTTCTTGCGTTTGAAGCTTCTAAAAAAACAAGACTTATACTTTGAATTTGAAATCTTGTGCCTGTTAGATTGTTTTTATCGATGATATACTATTGACGATTATGATATTTGAATTATTTCGAGAATTCGGTAAAATTAGTATCCGTAAAGATGCATCAGCCTTGTTGACATTAACATAATCATCTCCTTCCAATGAGACAACGGAAGGATATCGAAGATTCGACTTAGGACTCTGTCATGACTAGAAAGGAACTCCACGCGATATACATATCATTAGAACTAGAAGGGAATCTTGAACAAGACTTCCATCACCTCATATGGCGATTTCACCAACTTCATTTAACTACACTTTCATTGCTTTTTTAATGAGTTTCTGCATTTTGGTGAGTTTTCATATTCCTTTCTACTTTGAATTCTCACATCATCTCTTTCATCTTTTGTGATGTTTAGGTTATACACTCCAAGTAAGAATGGCCAGGCTTCAGCTCTTGTTCTGGGATATGACATATATTTTTCCCAAGACACCGGTGTGACTCACGATGTCTGAATTAACAGTAAAAGCCGTTTGCACTTAGTGAGAGGGCCGAGTTGCTAGATCATGAATTTGCCAATATTTTGCATGCGCCGGGTGATTTTAGGAATCCTAAGTTACATTACCAATCTTTCCTTGGATTGGATTTTTTTTGGCTCAAATGTTGCAACACAGTCCAGCCAATACAAAGATCTCTGCTATTTCTCTGACATTGCATCCTGAATGCTGAACCTGTTTCTCCATTTTTGCAGCTCTTGAGTCAAGTATGGACATACCGTAACGTTAGCGTTCGTAGTGCCGATTTGGTATTCATAGCATAGAGTTCACTTGGTACCATGACTTTGAAGACGGTGAAGATTCGCAAAGAAGATGATGCAGTTTGAAATTGGTCTAAAGTCATAATCATTCCTGTTTCAACTAAAATGCAGCATGTACTCTTCATACTTGCCATTGAAGTTTGCCTTGATGGCTTCTAGGATTCTGTTGAATTCCAATTTGTATTTATTTTTTGTCAGTAGTCAAAACTGCAACAATTTTCTTGTAAACCATTGTTCCAAGGCTTGCTTTTTCCCTTGACAATGCAGTAGGGAATTTCTAACTTCCTGCCCAAAGCAGGGGGCCATGCTACAAGCTCAAATGGATCGGCATCATGAGTAGTCACACAAGCTGTGCCTTGTTCTATTAGATAACATGGTTTAGGCCGTATTTCACATTGATAGGTTTCTTGGTCTCAACATTTTGTTCTCAAACTCAACTTGTAATAAGAACTCTTGTAATGTTTTAATGAGTGTATGAAAATTCCTCCTCCATTAATACAATACCTTGATTCCTTTCAAGTTTTGTTGCAAATGAAATATTTAATATTCCACTAATTGCTTCAACATATTAGTGAAGTCATGTAAATTTCAAAACTTGAATTTAAAAAAGAAATGGATAAAAATTTAAAATATAAATTTGGCTCCAAATTTTATTTTAAAAGTTTACTTCTAACTTGATAATTCCCCTTTTCTTTCTAGAAATTGAGTCCAAAAATCCAACCATTGAATTAAAATTCAAAATACGAATTTGGCTCCAAGTTTACTTGTTTTTTTTTCTTTAAATTCTAAGCCTTAATCACCAAACTCCTAGTATTGCAACCTCACGCAAAACCTACTCACAAATGAAAATAATGCCCCGGTAATTAAACTTCCACAACGAGAAACCAACAAGTCGCCCGTTAAATTCACCACTCAATGTTGATCCACCATAAAGATCGTGCGTGTATGCATGCAATTGAAACAGGACTAACGGTTATGCTCAATATGACCAGATGAAAAATAAAACAAAGAATGAGGCAAATTTTGGGGTGTGACACATTCCAACGGATATCTGAATGAGAGAGTGACATTAGCCTTTGAGACCATCTCAACCTTTTCTCGTTCTTCAAAACTGATGGAGGAAGGTGTGAAATAAACCACCTGGAATGTAACGGTATACAACACATGAGAGTTCCTTGTCTCTTAGTAGTACGGGTGTGGAGAGAATGTAGAATATCTCCAAGTAAAGTAGGCACAGGATTGCGGGTAAGAAACAACTTGATGGCATTAACATCTTGTTGGCTGAAGATTTTGATATTTATGGTTCGAAAAGGGAGCATTGAATTGAAGCAAGCAGAATGATGTTCACTAGAATGAAGGAAATGTCATGGTTTGGAATGAAGGAATCGACTCTTGAATAAAATATTAAAACACAGGGCTTGAGTAGCAATTGTGAAGGAGCTTGAAATGGTGGAAGCGTGGTGTTAAGGCGCGTTCGAATCGAAGGTAGTTGAGATCGAAATTCAAAATATGAGCGGGATAAATGGGAGTTCAAAGTATCTGTTGGAAAACGGTTCGAAGCGTGGAGGCTAGAGAGGCATAGTATTCGCATGTCCAAGCGTGGCAAGCTCTCATAAGTCGAGACCGTTATGGTGAATAGTATAAATAGAAGTCTTAGTGTTAGGATTTCGGTGTCATATCTATTGTACTAAAATTCAGTAACATTCAAAATACCACATGGATAGGGAAGCGAATGCACGAATGATGTACGATGATTGCACCACTTTTATCTTTCAAGTATCTTTACTTTTCCAGTTTACCTTTATCTACACAAATGTCATTCAAATATTTTATATTCAAGTCATTTAATCTTCCATGCATCTAACGTTTTCTTTTCGTTTTGAAGTCTTTTACTTTTTGAAACTTTTACATTCATGTTCTTATTTTCCGAAAAACTTTTATATACTTGCTTTTAAATACTTGTCTTTTCGTTTCATGCTTTATTTGAAAGTCTTTTACATTCAAGAAACCCTTTAAACATTCACATTTTATATACCTTTTTCAATTCGAAGTCTTTATATCGTACTTGTTCGAATTAGTTTTATATTGTTTTACTTAATTTCATTATCAACTTATTGGACATCATAACCAAACACACTTGGAATATAGATATAAAATATTCAGAAGCGAGTTTTGAATATGAACCATCATTTTAAGCTTACGCCAACGACCAATAACCCCATAGGATCAATCTAGTCGATCCTGCAAGTTACCAAAGGGATTAAACAACAATCATAACGCTTGTTTGATAGTTTGGAGGACTAGCGGTTGTTTCACCAGAAATCACTGTGAACAAATTGGCACGCCCAGTGGGACCGAGATTGGTTGTTGCTAATTAAAATTAACGATTAAAAACTTAGTTTTTGTTAAAAGGTTCTTTCTGAGTAAACAAAGTTCATTAGTATATGAACCTTAGGAGTGGTAGAATAACTAATAGTAACCAACCCTTACCCAGAAGAAATCGAAATAGTAGGATGTCAGATCCAAATAACCTGAGAACAAAACGCCCACGCAGGCAGGCACTAATGCATACATTTCGTGGGACGTCCAGTAGCGATCCCTTGACGCACAATCTATTGCATCTTCTACTAACAGTATGGCCGAATGGAACAAGTGGCATGTCAACAAACAATTTGATCCTAGGTATCAGAACCACTGGGTATCACTGGGATTCATCCACCGTCGAGGCACAAACCCATTCGCTACCCACCACCAACTAGACCATTTAGTCTCGACACTAGACCCGAAATTCCCGGTATGGAATGCCAACATCCTTTATGGAAGGATTACAAACTTCGACGTCCAACGTCACCACAGGTCAGGTTAGGGCTAATCAATTTATGACAAATAACGGTCGATGGGTTGTAGTGCGCCCATCTTAACCACGAGAAAATCAAATGGCTTTTAGGCGTTAATGGATGATAGTAACCATAACATGATAGGAATATTAGCACAAACTATGCAAGAAATCTTTGCCCCAATAGTTCAAAATGTTCGTGACAAACAGAGAAAGGCGACAATATGAGTCGAATAGCGATTTTTCGCTCCACAGGCGTGGCGAACCGGGCATTGGTTCGAGCGAGCGCACCTATCATAGAACGATTGCTGATGACCCACCTTATAGGCCAGCCAGAGAGGGGTTAACTTGGGGCAAGAGCACAAAGGGTAGATGTCCCATTGATTCGAGAAGAACCACAAAGGGAATTGATAGAACCACCAGGGTCGAAGATTTGAGGTCGATGATTCGAGAAGAACCACAAAGGGGAATTCTGAGCCAGGCAAGGGTCGACAGACTAGAGGTCCCAGCCGAGAAGAACAACCTAGAGGGGTTGTCTGGTAGGTCGAAACCAAGATCTTGATGATGGTTCATAGGGTTCGACATGACAATATCTTGGCGGAAAATAACCTAACCACCATGATAGAAAGGATCATGGCCCAAAACAGTATTAATCGTGAATTAGAAGGCCAAGTTACGCTTCCCCCATAGCACACTATGTAATCCATACTGATTTGCCAAGGGGATACAAGATCCCTAAATTTACAAAGTTTGCTGGGGATACAAATGAGTCAACAGTCGAACACATAGCTAGGTACCTAAGCGGGGGAGACATAGCAAATAACGAAAACCTTAGGATCAAATATTTCCCAAGTTCCCTTACTAAGAATGCTTTCACATGGTTCACTACTTTGCCTCCCGGATCCATAGACACTTGGACCCTCTTAGAAAGGTTGTTCCATGAACAGTTCTATATGGGACAGTCTAAGATAAGCCTAAAGGAATTAGCAAGTGTTAAAAGGAAGTTCACTGAACCTATAGATGAATACTTAAATAGGTTCAGACTCTTGAAATCTAGATGTTTCACAGTAGTCCCTGAGCATGAGTTAGTCGAAATGGCCGCTGGTGGTTTGGACTATTCTATTCGAAAGAAATTAGATACTCAATACTTGAGGGACATGGCCCAGTTAGCAGATAGGGTTCGACAGGTCGAAAGGCTAAGGGCCGAGAAGGCCAGGGCTTCTAAGAGTAATAAGAAGGAAAGAGTCTCCTATGTCGAAATGGAGGAAGGTGAAGACTACCCCGAATTCGAGGAGATCGAAATAGATCTCGCTGAATTGAAACAGGCTCCACCTTACGCTTGTAAACTCCTAGTCCCTACAAAGGGGAAAGAAATTGTTGAAAATGAAAAAAATGATAAATTTCCAAAGAAGGTGTATACCTTCGATATAACAAAATGTGATGAAATTTTCGACTTACTAGTCAAAGATGGCCAATTAATTGTGCCACCAAATGTCAAAATGCCTCCGTTAGATCAAAGAAAGAAAAGGGGATTTTGTAAATATCATAGTTTCCTAGGCCACAAAACCTCACAGTGTTTTCTTTTCAGGGACTTGATTCAAAATGCAATTAAAGAAGGCAAACTAAAGTTTGTCGATAAACCAAAGATGAAGGTGGATGAAGACCCTTTGGATATTGCGGACACCAACTACTCGAGCCTTCGAGCATGGGAGACATCAATATGGTGGAAGGCACCAAGGTGCCACTACCTTGAAAGAGGAAAGCAGAGAGTGAGAGTTAGGTGTTGGTCAAGTCAACAATGGAGTCACCAAGACGCCCACGAACCAGAGCTTTCGGTCGAACCAACTCCGGTTTGTTCATGAATCCGAGCTCGAGGGTCGGGAAAGCCGTAAATGAAATTGACAAGCAAGGCCCGAGGCTCAAACCGAAAAGGTTCGATTACAAAACAAGCTTCCCTCAAAAGAGATATGGGATACCTTGGGTGAACCCAGGTGGGAAGTTCGACTATCGGTAAAATATTACCCGGATAGTTCGAAAGTCCGAATCGAAGACATCAAACCATCAGGATGGGGAGATGATGGTACAGAAGGGGAAGATAAAGATGGTAACGTTCCTCAAAAAGAGACCTGGGACACCTTAGGGGAGCCCAGTGGGAAATTTGATTATATGGTAAAATATTCTGCTCCAGAGAGTTCAAAGGTTTGGATCGAAGACATCAAACCATCAGGATGGAGAGATGATGGTACGAAGGGACCAGATGTGGATGTCAATATGGTGGACATGGGGAGACCCTGTGCTGAGATGCAGGAAATGGAAAGATATCTCGAAAAAGAAAAATACAAAATGGAGGATGGAGGATGGTTACGCTCCAGATACCAGCCTAAAACAATATCTCATGCTGTGCCATAAGGGACATGCTGAAATGATGCTTTGTCCAAGATGCAGCATTATATGTAATGACAGGATCGCCATGGAGTTCGAACGAAAGCAAAGAGCTCGAACTGGAGTAAATTGGCGCCAAGACAACCAACTGCTCGATGCTACCCCAGAGTTGAGGAAAGTTTGTTGGAATTTTTAGTTGTCACAAAGGGCAACCGAACATGGTGGAGCTTCAAACGATTCCCTTCACCCGTCTTTGGAATCACCGTGAAGTTGGTCAAATGAGTCGCTTCGATGGTAGTCACATCAACAAAGCTGATAGCCCATATCCAAAGGGTTCTCGAAGGGTGACATTTAAAATCCCTGCCGAAGTACCAACAGACAGATGGCTGCAAGTCAAAACCAACAAAGGGAAGGATAGATGGGGAGGAAATGAGCGAAATGCGCGTCATGCCATGGTATACCGGAGACAATTCAACACAGCAAAGAGGGAGGAACTGAGGCTGGGAAATTATAAAGGTAAAAATCCCATGTCAAGATCCCAATGGCGAAGGCAGCAAAGGAATCGAAAAGCTGAGAAGGAAAGTTTAGCAGACAAAGGAGCAGTTTCAACCAACAAAAAAGAAGCGTCAAGCACCAATCAAGTTCAACAACAAACAACAAACAGGCAACTCGAAGACAAACCTCCGGTTAGTAGGAGGCTCTTTTCCGAAGCAAAAATAGATGAATCAAAAGATTACACTCCAAGTCCACAAGAAGACGAGGATATGCTTACAGATAACTTCGAATCGGGAGAATCCTCCCCGAACCTAAACGCAATGTGGTATCAGATACCATCCGATTCGCCGGAGACCAAATCAAGAAGGAAGAAGAAGACACCATTGATCGATGAAACACGACACCGTTATTATGTAATGGATAATGGGCGGTCGAAGAGCGTAACGCATTCTTTGAACACCCGCACCCACAATGAAGAATCATCTAAATCCACCGTTCATTCGAGCAAAGGTGGAGCCCATGGGTGAACAAGGTCTTAGTAGATGGAGGCCGCAATCAATCGATGCCCAAATTCATGCCGAAAAGTTAGGCATTCAAGGCGGTGATGTTAAACCTCATAACATGGTTTTATCCAACTATGAAGGAAAGGTAGGACAAACATTGGGGTAGTGCAAGTGGAGTTAATCGCCGGATCAAGTCGCAGACCCACTATGTTCATGGTGATCGAAGCCAAAGCAAATTATAACTGCTATTGGGAAGAGAGTGGATTCATGGCGGGGGCAGTCCCTCGTCGATGCACCGAGGTTAATCCGGAGAGAAGATGGGATAGTAGAGAACATCGCGGACGAGCTACTTCATGACAAGTCAATCTAGTTAACAAGAGGAATTATGACAAGTATCGGCGAATAGCCCTGTACCCCAAGTGACGAATGAATGAAACAAGAGGTGTACATTACTACATGACCTTCGCCATGATGGCATGTATTGGGACAGAAAATAATTATGGCGATGAAGGAGGCGAAGGCACTTCACAAAGACGGCCACCAGTCTGGGAATCTGACGACCTTGATCATGGCTGAGTCCTCTTTCTTTGAAAGGATTTCGGCCTATATGGCTGAGAACGAATTGAAAGCGGCTTTGGAGGCTGCAATAGAACATCAGTTGAAGTAAGCGAACTCAAGGAATGGTCCGAGATACACCCTGTGAGAGAACGAATGGATCAAAGGCTTGATGCCATTTATGATACAGAACCCTTGGGCTTCGAGAAGGATCCAACAAATTCAAGTGCTAAGATGTTGGCACAGGACCCACTCGAAGAAGTAAATTTAGGGGATATCAACACAAAAAGAATCACCTATATAAGCGCGAAACTCAGCCCAAGCCTCAAACAAGAAGTGATCGAAGTCCTCAAACAGAACAAAGATTGCTTTGCATGGGACTATGATGAAATGCCTGGTTTAAAAAGAGAGTTAGTAGAGCATAAACTTCCAATCAAGGATGGCAAGAAGCCCATCAAGTAGACTCCCAGGAGGTTCGCGCCAGCAGTGCTCATGAAGATCAAAGCAGAGGTCGAGAGGTTGTTACGCTGCAAATTCATCAGAACCACAAGGCAGGAGATTTCCTGGCCTTTGTGGTTCATAAAAAGGAATTGAAATTAACGTAACAAGACCAAAGCCATCATGGAGACTAAAGCCCCCACATCGAAAAAGGAGTTACAGTCTCTTCTAGGGAAGATTAATTTTCTCAGAAGATTCATTTCGAACCTAAGTGGGAAGACACAGGCTTTCTCTCCACTGCTTCGTTTAAAGCAAGGCCAAGCCTTCGAATGGAGCGAAGCACAGCAGGAGGCCTTTGACAAGATTAAAAGATATCTATCTCAACCTCCTATCTTGTCTCCACCTTCATGGGGAAAACCCATGAGATTGTATATATCTCTGAACTTACTATAGGTAGTATGTTAGTACGGGAAGACAAGAGTGGCATCGAAAGAGCTATATATTACTTAAGTAGGGTGTTGAATGATGGAAACTAGATATAGTAATATAGAAAAGTTGTGTCGTGTTTATACTTTTCTTGTATGAAACTCAAGTATTATATAAAACACTGTTGATGTTTATGTTTCATCTCATTTCGATGTTATTAAACACATGCTTTCCAAGCCAATAATGCATAGCGTAATTGGTAAATGGGCATTGGCCTTGAGAATATGCTTTGACTTTTATGCCTTTAAGAGCGTGAAAGGCCAAGTAGTTTCGATTTCATTGTGGACCATTCATTGGTCGAACGACTGTCATGGGTTATGTCGAAATGAAACCTTGGAAGCTATACTTTGATGGTTCGACCCATAGAGAGGGCGATGGTGTTGGAGTTCTCATAATTTCTCTGAAGGAATTCCAACAAAATTCAAGTATAAGTTAGATGGCCCTCGTTGCTCGAACAACGAAGTGAATATGAAGCGCCATTGTTGGACTTGAAGCTTTGTTGGAATTGGGGCAACTAGAGTCGAAATCAAGGGTGATTCGAGTTAGTAGTCAAGCGATAACTAAGGAATACAAATGCATAAAGGAAAATCGATGATATACTTCGTCATAGTTAATAGGCTACTCAAAAAATTCGAATACATGGACATTCAGCACGTACCTAGAATAGAAAATCAAGAAGCAAATGACCTAGCACAATTAGCTTCAGGTTATAAAGTCTCTGTTGAAAACTTAGAGGATTTGATTAAGATAAGAGGAAGAGTCATGGCTACCAGACTTACACCATCAGATCTAGAGAATATCAAAATAAGTTATGGTGATAAAGATAGGTTCGAAGTATTAGCCATAGACACTTTAACAGATACAGATTGGCGAAATCCATTAATAAGGTATTTAGAAAGCCCAAAATTGAATGTAGATAGAAAAATAAAATATAGAGCGTTGTCATATGTCCTTATGGTAAATGAATTGTTCAAGAAGACCCAAGAAGGTGTGTTACTAAAATGCTTAGGAGAAAGTGAGGCATATCTAGCACTATCAGAGGTCCACAATGGGGTATGTGGAGCACATCAAGCGGGTCATAAAATGAAGTGGTTGCTATTTCGATATGGTATGTATTGGCCCAGTATGCTCAAAGATTGTATAGATTTTGCTAAAGGATGTGAAGAATGCCAGAAACATGCAGGGATTCAACATGCTCCTGCAAGTGAGTTACATTCGATCATTAAGCCATGGCCCTTCAGAGGATGGGCATTAGATTTAATAGGAGAAATCAATCCTGCTTCATCTAAAGGTCAGAAATATATCCTGGTAGGAATAGACTATTTCACTAAATGGATCGAAGCAATACCATTGGTAGCTGTAGATCAAGAGACTATCATCGAATTCATACAAAAACAGATTATCTATAGGTTTGGGTTGCCAGAGAGCATAACCACAGACCAAGGATCGGTGTTTACTGGTAAAAAGATGCAAGAATTTTCCCAAGAAATGGGGTTCAAGTTGCTAACGTCAACACCATATTATGCTCAGGCAAATGGTCAGGTCGAAGCAGCCAACAAAGTAATAATAGGTCTAATCAAAAAACATGTTGGTAAAAAACCAAGAGGTTGGCATAAGACTTTAGATCAAATACTATGGGCATGTAGAACATCTCCCAAAGAGGCTACTAATACTACACCTTTCCAATTAACATTTGGTCATGATGCAGTCTTACCAGTAGAAATTCATCTACAATCAGTTCGAATTCAAAGGCAAAATGAAATCTCATCTTCTTTATATTGGGAAATGATGATGAATGAGTTGGTCGAACTAGATGAAGTTAGATTGCATGCATTAGAAGTCCTGATGAGGCAAAAAGAGAGAGTGGCCAGAGCATATAACAAAAGGGTGAAAGGTAAAACATTCAGTATTAATGATTTAGTGTGGAAAGTTATATTGCCCATGGACAAGAAAAATAAAGCATTAGGTAAATGGTCACCTCATTGGGAAGGACCTTTTCGAATAGTGAAAACATTTTCAAACAATGCATATGAAATCGAAGAGGTAGCAGATGACAAACGAATCCTAAAGGTTAATGGCAAGTATTTAAAGAAATATAAACCACGCCTGCATGAGGTTCGAATAGTAGCAACGTGAATCATTAACATATAACTCGAAGCCAAAATGGTGAAATTAGTTGCCAAAATGGCATTGTCAAGTGTTACAAATAAACATTCAACTAAAATACAAGATTGCTTTAAATAAACAAGTTCAGAAATGGGTGTTGTTCCTTAATCGATCGAAGATATTCTTGAAAGATTCAAGCTTGTGTTGAGCAGAGTGCTGGGCTCCTTCCAAGATAGCAACTTCGCTTCTTCACCGCCGCCACCAAGCCCTTTATTCAGAAGCTCTTCGAATCGAGTACCAAAAGTATTGGACTCATATGCAATTTGTTGCTGCTGAGCTTCTTTAATCTTATGCTGAAGTTCCTGGATCTGCTTCTCCCATTGAAGAATGGATTGAGCTCGAAGATCATAGTCAACTTTGGCTTGCTTGATGTGCATGGCGTGATCTTCAACCTCCTTAGTGAGCTTCGAGGCGTGTTCATAAGCAGCGTCCATTGCACTTCGTTTTTCTTGGACTTTATTGCCAGCAGATTCATTTTGAAGAAGGCATCCAGTTACGTTATCAATCAGGGATTGAAGTTCAAACAAAATGGTGCTGACTTCCAGGGAACATGTGGCGAGATTGACTTGATTGATAAGTCCCTTCATTACTGGCGGTGTACTATCTTTTCTGAGTATTTCGAATAAATCCACATCAAGTATGGTTTTTCGAATCTTGTGAAGAAGTATGACTCTATCATCGGAAGGTGCTGAATCAGAGGTCGAACCAACATTAGCCTTAGGGAGAGGAGTGTTTCTCTGAGCTAGTTTAGCCTTCATGTACCCAAGAGGGTCAGTTCGTTTCAAGAGGGCTAACTCCTCTTCGGCTGTTTGGCATTTCAAAGACTCTGGGAGTTCCATACGCAATGGAGTGACATCCAGCTCAACATCCATTGGTTCATTAGTAGAAACATCATTGCCTTCATTAATCGCTTCTTCATCATCCTCTTCATCATCAATCAAGTCCACCACCTCGATGTTATCATTTTGATTACCACCAGCATCTGATTTCGTCCCTTCGCTCGAACCTTCTTGAGCATCATCTCCTTCTTCGTCCTCAGACCCCTCCTCACTTGAATCTTCACTCTCTTGGGAGGTATTGGTTTTTTCTTCTTCAGTAGGAATTGCCCTTTCACTCTCTTGATAGATTTTGGGAGGAGACTCTGGGTGAGAAGTCTCTGGAGGCACTTCTGTAGCATCTTCGAGCATTGTTTCGTTGGTCTCCTTGAGAGGAGGCGAAGTGCCTTGGTCATCTGGCTGTCCAGAGGTCCCAGTTGGAACTGCCATATTGGACGAACCTTTATTCTGCACCAAATTGCTTGAATCTCCATGAGGAGGAGAATGGATCGGAGCAGTTGTTTGTGGGGGAGGAGTCGAAGTAGTGGGGATCGGAGTCGAATCATCCTACACGGAACAAAAGAATATTAGAAACTTATGACTAAGGTACGAATAATCATTGTCAAAAATTCGAAGTGAATTCACCTGTGGATTATCGGCAGATATGTTGCTGTCTATATGTTCCAACATTACATTGGAGGTCGAAGGTGGATTTTTGGATTTGTGTGAGGGAGCAACATCCTTGGAATCAAGTCCAGAGATGTTAGTGTCTGTTGGAATGTCTTTCTTATGTTTCTTTCGTAAAACGGATGGTGAACTTTCCCCAGCCTTGAAAGTCTTTCCACTAGCACTGGGTTTCCTTTTCTTTGGAGTAGTTGGTGGGAGTCTGCTAGGCTGAAATAATGTGAACGTGAGTTAGATTTCAGTTATAGACTTGAAATTATTTCGAAATACCTAAGTAAAACTGTTTACCTTTGGGGTTGGAATAGTTGTTGTGATTGGATCAGGTGTTGGAATCTGAGTAGTTGTTGGAGTCGAAGCAATGGTGTTTGTTGTTGTTGTTGCAGGAGTGATGGTTGGAGTTGCCTTGGGTACATTGTCATCAATTTCGTTAGTTGTTTGGGAACTACTTCCTTCTTTGGTCTTTGATGCAACAGTTTTTATTCTGATAGCTGAAAAGTGAGACACATAAGACAAATGTTAAAATAAAGTAACTAAGACTTATGTGGGATTTCCCAAGCATTCGCACCTGCGCCTTCATTCGAAAGAATCGACATGGCAGAAAGGTCGTAGCGAAGATGCCCTGGGAAATTATGGAGCCAATGTCGAGCCCATGTCACAGTCTCAGATGGCTTTAGTTTCCTTTGAGATTTGTACTTGAACATCTCTTTGCAAGTAAGCCACCAAGGGTATGGGGGAAACCAAGCCAGAGCCAGTTCTGAGGTAGGTAGTTTGGGAAACTTAGGTGGATGCATTTCGAGTGCCAACCTATACCTATCCTCAGGTGACAGTCCTGAAGGAAGTATGAACTTAGAGACTTTTTCTGTGAATTTTTCCTTCAAGGTTTGGGACGCTCGATATACCGTGGACTCTAAGCGTGTAGGATCATAAGTTGTTTCGAAGTAAGTTTGAAAAGCTTTAATTTCTTGAGCGTGAGTGAACATACCTTTCTTCTTGTGTACCTGCACATCGAACGCAGCTGTCAGTTTATTCTGGATAGTGAGAGTATCAAACATACAAGATTGGTAGAATCTACTCCACCAATCCAGAAAACCTTTGGATGGAAAATAAGATGGTTCGAAGGAAATCAATTTAAATTGAGCAAAGCCTTGATATTGTTCTTGTTGAAGTTTGGCTTCTCTAGCTTTGAAAGTTCGACCAGAGGTAATGGAGTCGTGAGTCTGAAAGAGTGGCTCAGGAATCAGTTGGCATAAACCAAATTGTCTTGAGACAAAATTGGGTTGGTAGGCGAATAGAAGGATTTGATTCTTGGTTGGGGTAATCCTTGAAGAAATTAGTCTTGGGAGCAAAAAGGCTTTCCAGATATCTTGAATTTCTTTGACCTTAGCAGCCTCCGAAAGGGGCATAGTGAACCATGATGGTCCATGAGTCCTCGAAGCGAAAGGCGCCATAGTCTCTTCGAACTTCTGCTTCTTAGAAAAGAGCATAATGTATTGGGAAAATAAAATCTGGAAATCAGCCTTGTCATCACTCGGAGTCAGCCTTCTCAATCTTGTGCCTTCGACATTTCGATCTGCTATTTCTGGATCATGGTCAACAATAGTATCCGCAGTAGAAAGGGAAGATTCGAACATGGCATTAAGCCATAGCTGAAGCAACCAGAAAGGACCAGCAAGTAGGATATTCTTGGGGGTGTGGGATTTTAAGCTCGAAACGGCCGACCTCAAACTTTCATAAAGGTCAACTAGTAGGAGTTCACTTAAATTAATCCTCCTATTCTCATGTAAATCCCTTGCTAAGGGAATGAACCTGCTAGCCACTTGAAGTGATCTACTGCAGAAGACGTATCTTGATAGCCAGAGGGTGAGGAAAGCAATGTGTTCAACGTCAGAGACACTATCACCTTCAGTGTGATAATGACTGATAAACTTGGAAAAGCTAGCTAACTTGATGTCGAAGTCAATTATACTTGAGTGCTCCTCAGAATCAGGAATGTATGTTTCTCCTATTGGTGATAGGCCAGTGATAGCAGCTATATCAAAAAAGGTGGGTGTGACCATTCCTCCCGGGAGGTGAAAAGTGTTGTAGGTACTATCCCAGAAGTACAGGGATGCAAAGAGCAAAGGGTGGCTGTAAGTAAAGCCTGGTTTCGATAACTTGAGAAGATTATAAATACCTAGTTCCTCCCACTGATGGGCTTTCTTAATCTCTACTTTAGCAAACCAATTCTGGTAAGCTATATCAGCAGTAGGGCAGGATCGAAATGGCTTAAAATTACTTTTAACATAATCCAAAATGAAAGGATCCTTTGGGGGAATCATAGGGGTTTCTGTGTCTTTAGAAGCGAGGGTTCGCTCACATTATCGCTTCTACTCTAGGGGTTTCCATTTTATTGAACAAAGGTTTGAAATCATAGCAAACAGGGAATATGGTTCTAACGTCCTTCAAAATCTCAAAAACTGTGAGAGGACCCATTAGGGCGAACCTCTTTCTAGAGACATTAGTTGGAATCAATACCTGAGAAGCGTACAGAAGTTCTGTTCTTTGGAGATGCTTTGAGGAATAAGTATCGATTGGCCATGGTGAGTATCAACCTTGCTTTCTAGGATCGTTCCAGTGTTCTTGGTCTTCTTCTTAGAAATCTTTTTCTGAGATGTTGTTGTTGAAGACATTGTTGGAAGCTGTTAAGGTTTTAGGGTTTTTAGCAAAGAGAGAAGAAAAGGTTCAGAGTGTGGAAAAAGAGTAAAAGACTGAGTCTGTTGGGTTTTATAGTAAGGAATTTGAAACGATCATCAACTAAAGCCAAGATACGTGGAGAACGTGGGTTGGACACGGAGTGAGGTGGCGTAAAGTAAGCATTGGAAATAAACATGATTAAAGACAATCATTACCTTTAATAACCGCACCATACTGTGGTAACTGTTTGAAGCAAGTTCGGAAACCTAGGAGCCGTCATGACTGACGTGATGGAAGTTATGCATAGTGTCATATTTTGCTCAAGGTCACATCAAAATCTTGTGGATATATTTAAAATAAGTATTTCTCAAATAAGGATTCGAAATACATATTTTAAAGGGGCATTTTGTTGGCTGAAGATTTTGATATTTATGGTTCGAAAAGGGAGCATTGAATTCGAAACGAAACAGTAACAGTGTTCACTAGAATGAAGAAAATGTCATGGTTTGGAATGAAGGAATCAGCTCTTCGAATAAAATATTAAAACCTAGGGCTTCGAGTAGCAATTGTGAAGGAGCTTCGAAATGGTGGAAGCGTGGTGTTAGGCAGCGCGTTCGAATCGAAAGGTAGTTCAGAGATCTGAAATTCAAAATATGAGCGGGATAAATGGGAGTTCGAAAGTATGCTTGGAAAACGGTTCAAGACGTGGAGGCTAGAGAGGCATAGTATTCTCGCATGTCCAAACGTGGCAAGCTCTCATAAGTCGACCGTTATGGTCGTAATAGTATAAATAGAAGTCTTAGTGTTAGGATTTCGGTGTCATATCTATTGTACTAAAATTCAAGAATATTCAAAATACCACATGGATAGGGAAACGAATGCACGAATGATGTACGATGATTGCACCACTTTTTATCTTTCAAGAATGTATCTTTACTTTTCCAGCCTTTTATCTCGAAAATGTCATTCAAATATTTTATATTTGAAGTCATTTAATCTTCCATGCATCTAAACGTTTTCTTTTCGTTTTGAAGTCTTTTACTTTTTGAAACTTTTTACATTCATGTTCTTATTTTCCAGAAAAACTTTTATATACTTGCTTTTAAATACTTGTCTTTTCGTTTCATGCTTTATTTTGAAAGTCTTTTACATTCAAGAAACCCTTTAAACATTCCTGCATTTTATATACTTTTTTGCAATTCAAAGTCTTTATATCGTACTTGTTCGAATTAGTTTTATATTGTTTTACTTAATTTCGTTATCAACTTATTGGACATCATAACCAAACACACTTGGAATATAGATATAAAATATTCAGAAGCGAGTTTTGAATATGAACCATCATTTTAAGCTTACGCCAACGACCAATAACCCCATAGGATCAATCTAGTCGATCCTGCAAGTTACCAAAGGGATTAAACAACAATCATAACGCTTGTTTGATATTTGGAGGACTAGCGGTTGTTTCACCAGAAATCACTGTGAACACATCTATGAATTGATCCGAGTTAGGGAATAGAACCAAACCATAGATTAGCAAGGCCACAATATCTTCGAATGCATGGAAACTCATAACTTTGAGGAATTCTCGGGCTTTGGCTTTCTGAATCAGGAACTTGGCAAGTAAACCCTTAACTCCACTTCTGGTTTCCCAATTGGCTTCAATGTCTGAGCGCTTTAGATGTAAGGCGGATGCAATGTCTTCGTACTTAGGAACCTTTTCTAAACCGGTGAATGGCATTTGGTCAAGAATAGGTACCCCAAGTAGCTTAGAGAACTCTTCCAAGGTAGGAACTAACTGATAATCTGGGAATGTAAAGCAATGGTGTTTCGGATCAAAGAACTGGAATAGGACATGCATCATATCTTCTTCAAAACCGGAGATAACCAAATCAAGTAGATAACCATGTCTTTTGATGAACTGAGCATGGTCGGGAATTTCTGAAACCAATTCTTTGAGCTGAGAAGGTATACCCATGAAGTTGATTCGGATAGTCTTTCTAGAAGCCATAATTCCGTACAAAACAGAGCAAAGATAAATCCCTAGGTCCTTGAAATAGTTAGAAATGATATGCAATGCAAATGATGTCATGATGTCATGTTTAGCACACACAAACAATTCACACAATGAGCTAGGTTTAAGGCTTGCAAGAGGTATAGGTGATTACCCCACCAAAAGTTTGAGTTGGTTCATCCTGTCCTATAATAGTAACCGGGTTCTAGGAATCTCACATCATTGATCTTTCTCGTAGGCGTTTATTTCAATACGACTACCAAGTGGTCGATCGAAAATATCCCAAAAGTCTGATCTCAATGAGCGTAGCATCGAGTATCAACCAACCTTAGTCTGTACCAAAGTCGGCCATCTCACTACTTTCTAATGGCCAAGATGGGTCAATTAAGGTTATAAAAGTTTAGTTAGTGCTTGATGACACCACGCAGAAGCCAAATACTATCCTCAACTTGGAAATGAAGAGTATCAGGATATCCAAAGTGTCACACTAACGTAGCCATCATGTTGACCGTTTCGATATACGTCTAACGGTCGCGACGATTTATTGCTACTTACCTAAAAGGAAACCCGGATCTGGGTGTAGGATCCCCCACAAATATAATACCCAAGCAACCCTTAAAGATAAAGCAAGCAAGTCAAACAGAAAGCAATAAAGGTGATCTAGAAATCCCTAAGGTATTCTCTCTTTAGGGTGTCTCCCCGACAGAGTCGCCAGTTCTGTAATACGGTGAACTGACTTTTTAAATTTGTGCTTTCTGTGCGTTTGACAAAAATGTTTTGAAAAGGCATTTCGCTTTGACTTTGTAATGATTCATGTAGGAATGTATACAAAGTGTTTGGAAATGTTTTGTTTTTGAAAAGAGTTTGAACATTGACAAAAGTGTGAGGTGTGAAAAGTATTTTGATAGAGCAAGCAACTAAAAGTCTTATTACCTACTCAGAATTGGTCGTTTTCGTGTTATTTTACGTTCCTTTAGAATAGCGCTATCCATACCATTAGTTGGTAGGTAACTCTATTTGTTGGATGTAAGCGGGACATTCGAAGGGACATCGTATGGTCATAGAAAGCAACTTGTAGGAAGTATCCTAGCACATTCGAAGGGACTATCATCATTTTTCGTAGGCGACAATCGAGGGTCAAGATCATGTATTCGAGGCTTACATCGTGGGTCTTATGATCTTTGTATCAAGGGACTATGATGATTTGTTTTGAAGGCAACAGTGCTAGAATACCTCTACGTTCGAGGGACATGACCATTTGAATTCGTAAAGGCAACGAGAGAGAGAATTACCCTAAGGGGTGCATGTGTGAAAAGAGTGTGTTGATTTCAGATTCATGTTATCTTGAGAATTAGGGTTAGATATGTTCAATTTTATCTTGCCATACACGCCTAATTACTAGCAGTTTATAGGGTGCGGAAATTAAAATGTGGGAATATAAAGTGCGGAAAGATAAATCCTACGCTATTACATGGCTTTGGGGCAGATACATAATTTAAAATGCAGAAAATAAAAGCCCTAATTAAGCTATTACATCCCATAAGCAATTACATAATTGGAAAAAAGAAAACGATAAAAAGAAATCGTCCGAGACGGAGTAACCTGTGAAAAGATGAGAAATCGGAAAATACGAGGAAATCGATCAAGAGATAAATGTTAGCAAAAATAATAGTTTTTAAATGAGAAAAATATTTCATGCTGGGAATAACATTAATATGCTAAAATAATTTTTTGGGATTTTTTGGAGTTAATTTAATAATTAAAAATCAATTAAAGATGATTTAAATGATAAATTAACAATTAAATTAAATATGCATGCAAAAATAATATTTTTAATTTTATAAATTAAATAATCATTTTCTGGAAATAATGCAAAAAGAAAAATATTTTTTGGTATTTTTAAATGCATGATAAAAAATTATGAAAGAAAAATAAAATGCATGGAAAATATTAAATAGAAAATATGAAAATATGAAAAAATGTGTTAGTTTGTAAAAAAAGCAAAAATAAGTGGTCCTGGTAGGAATCGAACCGGTGACCCTAGCCTCCCAAAACCCAAGCCTTGACCAACTGAGCCAGCGTGCACAACTGTTTGAAAACCGGAGCGAGTGGATTGTGAACAAGTGTCACCTCCGGACTGCATCGATTCCGCGCCAAACTTCATCTTCTTCGTTTTGAAATTTTGAAAACATAGCGCGGGGCGACGCTATAGTCCCCGCATTTTCCAAAATCGCACGATAATATAAATAACATTCAAGGGTATGAATCGACTGGAAACATCATTCTGAACACGATGGTGGTGGTCTCGTGGTCCAATTTATCCGTTTTAAGGAAGCCCTAAATCGAGGCCGAAAACCCTAGCTATGGTGATTCTCGTTCTAAGCCATGGAAACTCAATCAAATTGCCCATAAAGCTTGCAATCTTCGTTCTAATCACAAAAACAACAACAAAACATGTTAAAAATGCATGAATAATAGAATTCGATTTTGGAAAAGTGTGACAAACCGAAATCGTGTTCTTACAATTCTTGATGTTTTTGGACAAAGTAAAGGTCGGATCGATCGGGATGTCAAGGAACGTGTTTGATGCTTAGAATCAATTGAATCGAGCTAAAACCTGTGTGCTAGTAGCTTGTGTAGCATTTTTTTGAATTAGGTTAGGGTTCCTCAAGATATTTTTCTGTTCTAATTCATGTGGTATGTATTGTATATATATAGTAGATGGAATTGGAGCTGATTTGAGGAAGAAATCATCATCAATCAATGCAAAACATATTTGATTTTGTACAAAATCAAATTTTCTCTTTTTTGATCAATTTCAATCAATTTCTTTCCAAATCCAATCAAATTTCGAAATTTGCTGGCTTCTTTAGGTTACTTGGATCTCAAGGATGAGAGAAAAAATCAATTTGCAATTAATTTTGATTTTATACCTTATTTTTGAATTTAATTTGTATTTAAATGAATAAAATCCAAATTAAATAGAAAAATAAAATGAAAATTCGTGGTATTGGGCTTGGATATTCCTAATTGTATAAGGAACAAGTTTGGATGAAGAAAAACTAGGCCCATTTGCAAAAATTTTGATTTTTACAAGTATCTCTCTTTGTGCACTTCTTTAAAATTGCCCAACTTGGACAAGGTGTATTTTGCTCAATTTTCCACATTTTTGAGTGTTCTTGGACTTTTTGGAAATCTCTAAGAGTACTCTAACCAACCTCTTTGGTTTCATCTTAATTGGAGTTTCCATGCTCAATATATCTTCAAAACAAAATGTTGACTTTTTGTTGACTTTGAAAAGGACCTGTAATGTTTTGATCCATACCTTCCAAAGGAAGCATTTTTTGAACATTATTGTGAGACATGAAGTTGTAGAGAATGGAATTTCCTTCAAAACAAGAGGTGGTGGAAAAATTTATGAGAAAGTATGAAGAAGTTATGCTCAGTCAAAGTTTGGTTGACTTTTCACTAAGAAACCCTAATTTAGAAAGTTTGACTTTTGAGCAAATCTTGAGTTTTCTTGATGAATCATGATCAACCCTTGATCAAATGATGAATGTAACTTCAAAATGAGGATGTTGACCAAAAATTATGAAGTTTGACTGTATGTTGACCATAGTTGACTTTTTGTCCAATACAAGTGATTTTCAACCATCTGAGCAATTGTCTGAGGAAACTTGACTTGTGAGGCTTGAACCTTGACATGGGGAATCTTTGAAGCATATGAGGAGGCATGATGGCCATTGGATATGTTGGAAACCCCTCTGGAGCTGGGAAACACCAAACCCTAGTTTGGGTTGACTGTCTAGGAGAGGGTTTGTCTGATCAACCCTTGAGGAATCCTTGAGCATGGATGTATGAAATATTTTGAGAAGATGGAGGGAAAATTTTGGGGTATGACAGATATGTTGAGGATTAAAAATTATTTTCTAAATAATATTAAACAAGCTTATAATTTATATGTAAAGTTTGTAGATTTGATGGTTGGGAGTGATCAACCTGAGGTTAAAGATTTTAAGGTGACCGTGCAAGGTGTATTGAGATTTCACGATAGAATTTTTATTCCTGATGACTCTGAGTTGAAAAATATGATTATGGAAGAAAGTCATAGATGTAGTTTCAGTATCCATCCAGGAGCTACTAAGATGTATCAAGACTTAAAGAAGTTACTTTGGTGGTGAGAATTAAAACGTGATATGGCATAGTTTGTGTATGCGTGTTTGACTTATCAGAAGTCAAAATTCGAACATCAGAAACCTGCAGGATTAATGTCACATTTAGATGTTCCAGAATGGAAATGGGATAAAATATCGATGGATTTTGTGATAGGGTTGTCTAGTACTCCTAGAGGGCATGAAATTCTAGTGCAACAGCAAACTTAGATGACATATAAGGATGTTTTGACATATGATCTCACATTATAAAAATAGACAAAGTAGAGGTGAAAATAATAGCGTAGGAAAGCAATAAAACACAACAGAATTGTTAACCCAGTTTGGTTCAACCATCTTACATCTAGGGGCTACCAAGCCATAAAGAAGACTCCATTATCAGTAGTATTATTTTATGTAAACAACCTCCGGTTTACATGTAACAACCTTCGGCTACCTAATCACTACCCAATGAACCCTTTATCTTAGAAACCCATCTAAGATATGAGAACCTCTGCTCATTCCCTAGTGATACCTAACCCTGTTGCAAACCCCTATAACATACAAAACCAGTTTAGAGAACATCACTCCAAACACAAAAATAGTCAAAAACTCTTTGACACAAATACTTGGAGTTACTTCATAGTTTCCTCCAAGAACACAACTCAACTCATTGCTTCACAGCTTCTGAGTGAGTAAAATAATCCTTTTTCCTACGTACACTCAGCCCCCAACATAGTATATGTAGTTTGGCATTCAAGTTACATACTAATAAGTAGTAAGTCTCCCGTCAAAGTACCTACCAGTTATTCAATTAGAATTATCTACTCACACTAGATTATCCTGACTGATTACTTCTTCACACTTATACTTACTTCCTGGAAACAATACATGCTTTCATGACTAAAGACATTAAGATGATGTTTTAACATCTAATATGATATCATACTTTATGGTTTTGGGGGTAACATCCATAATATCTCATCTATAACACTTGTGGGGAACATATGAAGCACAATAAACACCAACTTTACAGCCAAACAATCAACATAATCAAGGAATAATACGAGCCACATATCAATAAGCTTTTCTTCAGACTTTCATTCTGATTTTGAGATAATGGATGCCATAGTTTGTACCTACAGAGGAGATTCCCTCAACTAGGTTTTTGGAACAGATTTATTTATGTTATGACACAAAAATATGCAGACTTCTCAGTTGAGTCTTTTTCCCTTGATTCTTCCAGACTATACCCTTTCAAGACAATATTTAGGGAAGTCGACACTTAGGAACATTAAACATTGTGGTTGAATCACAGTACTTTGCTCTAAACAAAGTCTGTTCTATGGTCATAAACAAAATTCCACATATTTGGTTCCTTTGATCAAAAGGATATTCCAGATACAAGCTCATCTTGATTTCACATAAATGAACAATAGAGTGTACCTTTATGAGTCCTTTTACTTGGAATGAGCTTAACTTCTCCACTCCCATAAGCTTTGGTCAGAAATAAACTGACATTTGGAGTAGAAAACTTTGTTGATCGTGTCTTGATCAACTAACACAAAGCAGATGTCTCCTCTTCCAGATCAGGAGAAGGTTCCAAACATATGTACTCACACTACATTAGTTTAGCACCCAAAACATTTGTTCGTCAACCGGTAGCTGCATAGCAGTTGAATCAATGTTCTAACATCCCATATAACATCAGTTACATCTCCTTGGAACAAATCATCCTTGATAATTTTCAAGGTCTTCAAACAATATGCAGATGAATATGAGGATCATAGATCAACTGGTACTCATCAACTCTATTGATAAATGCCTTTATGAGTGGACTTGAGGAAGATCTCAAGTATCTTTGACACTTTTAATATAGTTGTGAAAATCTGCCAAATATTCTATTGAATAAAAATAAAACAGCCCAAGAATTCTTCTTGCACTTTGAGGGTTGTATCAGAGGCTACGTAACATAATATAGCCATACTTCAACAGAATTTACACAATTCTTACTCTATAATTCAATTACGAGCATGACATCTAAGGATTAAAAATTAATCAACCCTACAATACACTTGCTTCTTCATCAACTAATAGACTAGACATAACCAATACCATGACCAGAAGGAAACACATAAGCATAATAGTCACCTTATCAATATCTTCACTCCCGCATGAAGGTTTTGACAATTTACTTCTCTATTCTAAATATAAGATGAACAATTTAATCCAAATTCTTCACTCTCGCATGAAGTCTTTGAATTTAACTTCTCTTTGTTCTAGCTTTATTATCTTCTTTCATGAAGAAGGTACAACATCTCTGGTCAGGTTGGTATAATCTTCCATAAATAGGTTCATCCTCCACTATCAGTATTATTTTATATAAACAACCTCCGGCTACCTAATCACTAACCAATGAAACCTTTATCTTAGAAACCCATCTAAGATAAGAGAACCTGCGCTCACTCCCTATTGGTACCTAAACCTGCTGCAAACCTCTACAACATACAAAACCAGTTTGGAGATCATCACTCCAAACACAAAGACAGTCAAAAACTCTTTGACACAAATACTTGGAGTTACTTCATAGTTTCCTATAAGAACACAACTCAACTCATTGCTTCACATCTTCTGAGTAAGTAAAATAATCCTCTTGCCTACAGGCTTCAAGGTACAAATCAGTGACCATCCCACAATCCGAGTGGTTCACTTACATGGATAACCCTAATGACTACATCTTTCTAAACCCGGGTAGCTTACTAAAACTAGGTTACAACTGCTTATTTATAACCTATTACCCAATTGGATTTGGGCCTTCAAATAATAGCTTGAAGCTGTAACAAACTGCAGTAACAAACTTCTACAGAAAAGAAACAAGCAGATAACTTCTGCTATAATCAAGGTCCTTTCTGATTTTTCTCCTTAGCTTCTAGACCTCCGCAAATGCCTTCAATTACACGCCACATATTTTGCATAATATTCCCATAATATTCTGCACAATTTAAAATCATAACTATAACAAACTTAACAGTTCATTAGCGTGATGTCTGATGTCTCGACATCTCATTTGACATGCTGCTCCAGATGTTGAAAAACTTCAACACAACATGTTTAGGCATTGCAATAGGACTTTTGATGCATATATCCTATTGTATAATATATTTTTCTGCTATTATTTGTTTTATTAAAATTAAGTCAATCCATACAAATCAGGAACTTACAGGGCACAATATGATTTGGGTGATAGTTGATAGACTGACGAAATTGGATCATTTCATTCCGATTAATATCAATTTTCTAATACTGAAGTTGGCGGAGATTTACATCTGTGTGATGGTGAAGCTTTATGGGATTTTGATGAGTATTATTTCTTATAGACATATGAGGTTTACTTCTAGATTTTGGAAGAGTTTGCAAGATGCATTAGGCTCTAAGCTGAGATTGAGCTCTGCATATCACTCATATACGGATCGGCAGACGGAGATAACTATTCAGTCATTGAAAGATTTGTTGAGAGCTTGTGTAATTGAGCCAAGAGGTACGTGAGATACTTATCTTCCACTAATATAGTTTACTAATAACAATAGTTTCTATTCTAGCCCTGTGATGACACATTTGGAGGCATTATATGGTCATAGGTGTAGAACATCTTTGTGTTGGTATGAATTTGGTGAAAATGTGGTGCTTGGATATGAGATTATGGAACATACTACAAAGAAGGTGAAATTAACTCGGGAAAAGATGAAAGCCTCATAGAGTAGGCATAAGAGTTACCATGATAAGAGAAGCAATGATCTTAAGTTTCAATAAGGAGACCATGTATTCTTAAGGGTCACTCTGATGACTGGTGTTGGGAACACATTGAAATCGAAAAAGCTTAATCCTATGTTTATCGTTCCGTATCAGATATCAGACAAGGTGAGAATTGTTGCGTATAGGGAGGCATTTCCACCTAACCTTTCAAATTTTTATGATGTGTTCCATGTTTCACAACTTCGAAAGTACATTTTAGATCTGTCTCATGTGATATTGATGGATGACGTACAAGTGCAGGATAATCTTACAGTTGAAACCTTTCCTGTGAGGATCGAAGATCATGAAGTGAATTAGTTGAGGGGCAAAGAGATTTCTCTCGTGAAATTATTTTGGGGAGGCATATCTGGAGTTGTTCGCATCATGTAATTTTCGAGGATAAAAATATTCTAAGTGGGGGAGAGTTGTAACGCCCTGATTTGTGTTTCAATTATTTTAATATATTAATTATATGATGTTGTTCATTTATATGCGTTGATGAGCATTTTGATATGATGTGATGCCTTGTTGAGGGGTAGTTACCTTAGAAAATATCGAAATTGAGGTATTAGGGGTGTATGACAAAAAGTGTAGACACATAGGGATGGAAGGAGATTATTATTCAACTATTATTATTTGAATTAAAATATTAGAATAATATTATAGTGATAATTATTAAATAATTATTTTAGTGAAGGAGAAAGAGGAAAAAATAAATTATAGAGAGAATCCATTGTAGAAGCTTGGGAAAAAATAGTAAAACAGGAAAAAATAAATTATTTTTTCAAAAATGTGATCATAGAAACAAGAAAGAGGAGAAGAGGCTAGGGCAAGAGAGAATCCATTATAGAAGCTTGGGAACCATCAAGGAGATCCTTTCAAAAGAGACAACATATATATGATTGTAGAAAGAAATAAAACCCACATAAATAAATAATTAAAGAAAAGTTGAATATAATGAAAGCGAAAATGGATTTTAGTTTTAGTAGTTGGCGTGGATCTTAACTTGCCTTTCACCCCAATATAATAAAACAACATTTGGAAATTGTAAACAACCATTATTAAACAAAGATAGGGGTGAACTAAAGTTTTGATGAGAAAGAAATAGAGTTCTAGTTAAAAAACTTTGGGATATTATAATTAAAAGGAAATTTCTTAATGCACCTTATGCATATTTAGGACACCGCATTAAAATACACTTATGTCTCCAGGTTTTGGAGATACATCTCTAAATGCACCAAAAATTCAGTATACTTCTAAACAAGCCTTAAATCAATGGAAAGAGTTTATTGGAGTTACATCTACGTATACACTAGTAAATGAATCTTCGGACGCACCCAAATGTAGTTAAATTATGGACCATGTCCCAAGTTCATGCAAAAATATTCCAGAGGTATATATCCGAAAGGCTTACAAAGATGCATCTCCTGACACTTTTCGAATTCAAACATTGAGCAACAACAAACAACTTCAAGACACTAATTGTAAGCTTTTTGTAAACTTTAATTTGTTTATGTAAAATTGTGTAGAAGTTGATTTTAAGATTATGAAATTGAAATATTTTAAGTGTTTGATAACTTTTACATAATGAGATACGAGTTGGGTAGGTAGTTTTTACTACCGATGCATTGTTTTGATGTTTTATGGATCTTCATTCTGTCATTGGCGTTGGTTAAAGTTGCAAAAAAATCGATAAATGCATCTCCTTAATCAGTTTATCTGCAATGATTTTCTTTTTTCTAAATAACTCATGGTGTAATGTTTGTCTTATCTATTTATAGGAATTATGGATAATAGACAATCTAGATTTAGATACGTTAGTGTGACACAATATGCATCCGTTCTGAGGGAAAATAGTCAACCATCCAAGCTTCTTCTACCTCTAGACTGGTTGATTCAGAGGTGTCAAGTTCCAAGGCTCATGTATCTTTTCCTTCTTCTTTATCTTCCAGTAGAAGGCGAGGGTCCCCTCCTCATGTATTCCCACCTCCATCTTCACGTAGACGCATGAGTTCACCTATTGAGGCTCCTAAGGTATCATAGGTACCCGAGGCGACAAAGGCAACACCTAAGGCATCCTAGGCCCAGGTGATAGAGATGACACCTGAGGCATCCTAGGCTCAGGCGACATATGAGGCCTCTCAGGCCCATGGTTAGGTATAGGGTTCACCATGAGGTTTTGGAGGGGGACCTCAGACTTATCATTGCTTCCTATTTTCCCGAACCATGTTGGCATACATATATGGGACAGAGAGGTAAACTTTAATTGGAATTATTTATTTGAAGCTTTGTTTGTTTTTTGAACTCATTCTTATTTAGTCTATATATGCAGGAACGTGATCTACTAAAATTCATCAACCATGAGTTGGAGATTTCACGCTTGGTTCTGCCTACTGAGTCGCAATTTCAAGAAGTTTTAAAACTATCAGGGATGCAAAACTTGTGCAAGACCAATTATATTACAGTTAACTATGGTATACTCATTACGTTTGTAGAGAGTTGACATGTGTGAAACAACCGTCCGAAAAATCAAAGGATATAACTATATATCAATGAAGTCGCCATTGAACGTTTTTTATCCTGCCAAGAGGGAAAGGTAAACATCGAGTAAACCTGAAACAAATAAATCACGGTCTTGCGACCGAGAGACCGGGTAAGGAAGTCTGTTACACGAGGGGAAGGGATTAGCACCCCACGCATCCGTAGTACTCTACGTTATCCGCTTTTACTTTCTATCTAATGGGTGTAAAGGTCTAACTATATATGTACATGGTATAATGTATGCAAAAAGAAAAGAAGAATAAAGAAATAAAGAAAAGAATAAAAGAAATAAAACACGGGGAAAGAAGGAAATATTTACAAAGGTTGCTCGATCTAGCCCCGCGACAGGATGCCTACGTATTCCCTCGTGCAATGGGAAAGTCAGAGCGCCGTAGTTCGGCCCACTTGTTCTGGTTGGTTTGTGTTTTTTAGATTAGCAAAGGAAACAACAAACGATGATGAAACACCTCCATGATGACGAAACATCAGCTACAGACAGGATGATGAAACATCAAAAGTAGGATGATGAAACATCAGAGGACATGATGACGAAACATCAGAGGATGAGATGACAAAACATCAGCAGCAGGACGATGAAACACCCTAAAACTAATTGGTTTGTATCTTTTACTTTGGAAAAATTTTCATATTATTAGAGTATTTTAATGCACTTGACAAAACAAGATTTTAATTTTAAGGATGCAAAAGGATAAAGGGAAAATGGCTAGGGAAAACTAACCTACTTCTAATCCTAATGTTATCATACAAAGTTGATCCTAAGTTAGGGGTATAAACAAGGGGAAGAATCTACCTAAAGTTATCATGCATGGATAGCAAACCTAAGGTCTATTTAGTTCAAACTTGGAGAAGAATGAATTAAAGATCCTATGGGGAACATGGAAATCTCATGAATGAGATAAAGAAGAAAACAATCACATTTAGAATGAATGATAAGACATGGAAAAAAATCATTTAAAGGATAATAAAATGCATGAATGACAAAACATCAGGCATGGATGACAAAACATCATGATAATAGACATGGATGGTAAAACATCATGTAAAGAAAGATAAATTATGCATGGACGATGATACATCAGGCATGGATGATAAAACATCATGATAGTAGACATGGAATGCAAAACATCATGTAAAGATAGATAAAATATGCATGGACGATGATACATCAAGCATGGATGTTAAAGCATCATGATAGTAGAAATGGATGGAAAAACATCATGTAAAATATGCATGCAAATGATGGTGAAACATCATGTATAAAGAAGGTGATGATGATACCTAACGGAGAAAGTCTGTTGCCCCTTCAACACGCACGAGGTAAGAAAACTTAGCTGGAAAGCGCCATCGACCATCCAAGTGTCCAAGTTGCATCAACAAACGATCATGAACTCCTTTTCATTGATAAAGATCCCAAGAGGAAGCTATGTGTTCATTGGTGAACAGCCCAAGAGGAGGCCATGTATTCATTGGTGAAGAGCCCAAGAGGAGGCCATGTGTTCATTGGTGAAAAGCCCAAGAGGAGGCCATGTATTCATTGGTGAAGAAATTCTAAACCATTACAAACCATATGGGAATGGGGATAAAAGTTTATGAATGGGGATGTATCGTATCAAATATCCAAATAAAAGTCCAAATAACACAACCCAATCGAAATACATCAAGTAATAAACTAAAAATAAAGAACTTCATCGCATGGTGTGAGAAATCGCCTCAGGTGCACTTCAAGACGTCAGACAAAGCTTCACGCCTCAGATGAACATCAGATAGAAATCCCTTTCACACTCAACATATGAATTATCAATAACAAGGTAGAGTGATAAAACACTAAGCTACAAATGACGATGCATCAAGAAGATAATGGATGATGACAACACATCTCAAACAATAGCGCAATAGCTAACCACCAAGAGAATGGGGAGGAAAATGAAGTGGAAATAAGTGATTGAGCAATCATGAAAGGTTTCATGTGAAGTGAGGTCAGTAGAAACAACATACATATACAAGGTTTATACAAAACCATTAATAAACATCAAACATCACTATGAATGCACACATGCAAAGTTAATTGACAAACTAGGTCAAAACTAGTCCTAAAAGCATACGAAAAGCGAGTTAGGCAAGATGTTAGGCTTAGATGAAATGAATGGACAATTAAAGAGTAAAATGACATAAAAGTTAGTATCTAACATGTTAATATCCTATTTACATAATGCAAACCAAACCACAGAAGTTTCACAAACGAAATTCTACAAGAGTGCGTAAATGTACGACAATTGTGTGTGGTGACGTAAATATAAGTGTGTGACATACATAACATACAAAGTGAGTTTCAAGGTGAGGTGGTTACAGTAGAAACATCACATAAAGGATATGGTAATCAAATCATAAAGAAAATGTCACAAATATGCAATTACAACACTAGTGCAAAAACTAGTTGAAACTTTGACCTAGGAAGCGTTTATAAGTTAAGAGAAGTCAAGAAAAGGCATAGATGAAAGGAAATGAACCATGAAAGGTTAAGATGCATACAATACAGTATCAAGCACATAAATACATCAATCCAAGCATACAAACATGCATAAGAAAGATTCGCGGACAAATCACTCAAGAAGAACAACATCGATTCATACAAGTGCGGGTGAAAGTGTACGTGAACGATAATACATCAGACATGAATGACGATATCTCGTATAATGAAGATGGATGAGCGAAACATCAAAGAAGAAATGTATGGATGGTAGAAAATCATATATAATATATGTGGAAGACAATACAATAAGACATAGATGATGAGACATCAAGTGTGAAGGATGAAGCATGGTGCAACACGATATAAGCGGAAATGGATGATAAAACATCTAACAAGAAAGATATGGATGATAAAACATCAAATATGCATGCATGAATGATAATACATTATGTCATGGATGACGATACATCGTATATGAAAGATGGATTAGCTAAACATCAATAAGAAATGTATGGATGGTAAAACATCAAATGTAACATATATGGATGACAATACATCGGACATAGATGATGAGACATCAGATAAAGCATGTATAGATAACAATATATCAAGACATGGATGACAATACATCGTATAATGAAAATGGATGAGCAAAACATCAGATAAGAAATGTATAGATGATAATACATCAGACAGAGATATATGGATGACAATACACCATTTACGAAAGATGGATGAGCGAAACATTAAATAACAAATGTATGGATGGTGAAACATCAGATGTAACATATATGTGGATGACAATACATCATACATAGATGATGAGACATCAGATAAAGCATGCAAAAGCATATATGCACATGGGGCGAGAAAGAAGTAAGGAGAGCAATGATGATACCTAACGGAGAAGGTCCGTTGCCTCTTCATTGCTCACAAGATAAGAAAAATCTTCATAAATCATCCTTGAATTCCCTTGATGATGAGTATCCCTTTTGGTCTTATCTTGATCATCCCATAATCAAGCATCCAGGTTATATCATGATCGATCATAAATCCATGGCAATAACAACAACGAAATGAGTACTGTGGCAATAATTAAATGATGATCAAAGCATGCGAAGAAATAAATTCCTAAGTTACAAAGAAATGAAATTCTAAACTATTTTGATCCATATGAGAATGGGAAAACAAATTTACAATGCATAGAATTGACAATACGATAAAAAGTCTTGATAGACAAAAGATGCAAGCTAATTGAAATTAATTAAATAACTAATTGAATTGGATCAACTTATTTAATAAAATTAATCAATGAAATAATTAATTAAATTAAATATTATTTTGTCAATCTAATTAATATTTGAAGCAAAATATATTCACCAATTGTATTTGAAAAAACAAGAGTATTTAGAAAATAATACACAAGATATAAATAAAACAAAGAAAATGGGTGAATGATGAAGCATTAGTTGGGCCAATGGCATAAGCCCAAGATAGGATACACCATAATCTAGTGAGGTGCACTCCAGATGGTCTTTAGTGGGGATCTTTTCTGGAGTGTCTGATCATGCTGATGATGATCTGAAAGTGATCCGATGGTGATGATTCATGAAAAGGCATCGTGGAAAGGAGTCCCTAGTCCGTCTGATGATGATCATGCGAATGAGAATGGAGGTGCATGGTGGTCCGGCGTGAAGGAGCTTCATGGGAAGAAAGAAAACAACCAACAGGGCGGTGACAAGTGTCACCACCTGGATTAGCCAGCATAATCCATAAAACTTATCACTAATCAAAACTTAAAACTAATTTAACTTAAAAAATAAACAAACAATTCTTTTCTCTCTCCCTCTTCAGATTCTCTCGCCTCTCTCTTTATTTCTTCAAACACAAATATGCGAAAACCCAAAAAACGAAATCACAATCGATCTGGCTTGGTGGTTGAGATGAATGTCCACGGCGGCGTGCATGAATGTCCACAGCGGCTCTGATGACATGACAGTGGCCGGAAATTGCCTTGGGCGGCGGCTTGCTCCGATCTCTAATTTTATTTTATATTCTGGTTCGCCTTGTCCTTCTGATCATGAATCTTGTGTTGGTTTTGGTAGGGGAGGTCCGATTCAACCTAGATCTTTAAAGAGTTTTCGGAAACCCTAACTTCTCCGATGATGAAAACTGGTGACGATGATGACGACCCTGACTCTAAAACGCGGAAATCGAATAGTCTGAGGCGAGGTTAAGTCTTGGACGGCGGCGAACGACATTCGTGGCTGCAACCCCTCCGGTGAGATCTTTCTGGTTTACATCTTCCTCTTTATCTTCTTCGTAGCCTTCGGTTTGATAACTTTTCCTCTTCGTCTTTCTCAAAATTCTGAAGGGTTGTTAATTTAGGAAAATGATTATAATGGCTTAGGGTAGAGTTAGCTTGCTAGCTTTGATTTTCTATGATCTGTGATGGTTTTCCAGTTTTGGTAATGGATGGCTTTCTCTGTGAACGATGGCTTTTCTATTGTTGTTGTTGTTTCTGAAACGTTTTTTTTTACTTGGGGAATTTGAGTTAGTTTTTGGGTTTCTTTTTCTGATGCGCAGCTGCTAGGGTTTATGAACAGTGACCAATTTTGGAACTTTTGCAATGATTGCTTTTATACCTCTAAGAATGTATGCTGATTTTTCTGTCAACAGGCTTGTAATTTTTGCCCCTGTACTGGGCTTTTCCTTTTTTCTCCTTGCTGAGTTCGTTTTTGCTATCTCTGTGATGCTGGACTCTGGCTTCTGACTTTGAAAATCATTTTTTATCTGGGGTTGAACTTGTGATAGTTATTGTGAATTTCGAAATTGGGCTTGACTTACTATTTCTGACTTGTTTGAGAAAAACTGTTTGGGCTGCTGGAACATGTTGTTTTCTGATTTTTTGTATGTTGAATGGTACTAGTTGCCTTTTCTTTACACACCCCTTTTTGTGAACCGAAACCAATAGGTTTTTGTGATTTGCAATAGGAGTAGTTGGCTTATGATTGAAAATGCAAGTCTGAACTTGTTGGCAACAAATATATGAGGCTTTAGCAGCTTGAAGATGATTGAAAACCACCCTTATTTCCTGATTCCTGAACTACGGCCCTAATGATGAGTTGAAAAACCTTTGAAAGCTTCTTTTGGAATTCTTTGTTTAAGTTTCACACTTTTGACATTGATTGCTTTCTAACCATGTTTCTTGTTTTTCTTGTTTCAAGTGCAAATGATGGTGAGGATGGCAAGGCAAGGAGAAGAAACCGTGGCAATAGCATGAAGCTTGGAGGATGAAATCAAGAACCTGCTTCTTTGAAGACTTAATGAAAAACCAACTTGCAAAATAGAGAAATCAAGCATATAGAATTAATGTTGAAGCTTAGGCATAGAAAGGAAAACTTGAGATATTCTTGTAAATTGATGATTTTGAAATCCATGTTAATTCCCTCTTGAATTTGTCTTGTAATTAACAACATTTAAGAACATTTAAGTGCTCTTAATAAGCTTTGTGAGAAATCAAAAATGAAATTTGAATGAAGTTACACTTGAATGTTGTGTAGAAACATTAGAAACTTTGTATAATTCTTGCAAGAATTGCAACCAAACTTTGAATGGTGTACTAGAACTTAAGAGAAATATCAATCAAATTACCCTAAAGCAAGGTGCTTGGAAACAAAATCCAATTCTCAACTTTTTCCCCACATTTCCAAACTTGCCAAGATGAAAAATATCTTAATTAATGAGACAAAAGAACCAAAATTCTCTTCAAATGCCTTCTTTAAATTCAACCTCTAATACACTTAAGAAACCACTTGAAAAGCCCAACAAATTCACACTTTTCACATGATAAACTTAAATATTCATGCTTAAAATGCACGACCCAACAAGTAGCTTCACATTTACTTAATCATAAAAACCTGATAAAATCCTCTCTAATGACAATTCACATAAAAAACTTGGTTGATGAGCGAGCATGTAGTGAGATGAAAATCATTTTGATAATGCTTCAAAGACTACATCAAGAAAGACATCAGACACCTCAATGATCCAAAATCCGTGCACAAGAGCCACTGGATAAGAAAATGAGAATTATTTTGAAGCACTTGCAATTATGGCTCTTCTGATGAAACAGAGAATCAATTAATGTGTCTCGAGTCATAAGAAGCCTTGGTGACTGAATAAACATAAGAGTGGGAGAATATGAGAGCCACCTTGGACTGATCGACAATACAACCAAATTCTGCAGCTAACGGAGAAAACCTGGAAGATAAGAAAAACCCTGATCCCACACAGTGCATGAATGCAATGCAATATGATGTTTATGAAGAAACATAAGCCTAAATCAAGAGGGTAAATTTTGGGGTGCAATAATGTGGAGATGTTATCATTTCATCTACCACATGGTGAAATGTCTATCATAATAAACGATATCACGTGTCGGCTGTATCTTTCGGTTAGGGGGAGACTTTTAAATCATGGGAGGTTTAACAAAGACGACGCACTGATGTTGATGGTGGGCTATCTAGGAGTTGACCTAGAGGATGCCATAGAGGAACTTGACTTCACCAGTGGGGCTCAAGCTAGGTATAGCTTTTTGTA
Organism: Vicia sativa; assembly: GCA_021764765.1. NCBI lineage: Eukaryota > Viridiplantae > Streptophyta > Magnoliopsida > Fabales > Fabaceae > Vicia > Vicia sativa. The sequence goes on along the minus strand of CM038796.1, from coordinate 40,241,431 downwards.
GAATGTGTTTACATTTTAGGTTGTATTTTATTTATCGACCCCATTGTAACTTTTGGATTTGATTTATGTACTCTTGACTTATAACTTTATATATATGTAATTTTCTTCATAGCCTTAGTATTGTCAAATCATAGTATACCTTCTAACTATTTGATCGGAGAATCACTTGAAAATAATCAGAATTTAGTGTCTGCACTAAATGCAAAGATACATCTCCAAATTATTTACGTGGATGTATCTCTGAAACAAACTAGCGTTTAACCAAAAAAAAAGTTTTCGGAGATCCATCTTTGAAACAAATCAGTGTTTAATTAAAAAAAAGATACGTTTAGAGAAATATCTTCGAAAACAGAAGACCATTTTAAAAATTACGTAGGGTCATTTTCAAGTATGTAGGTGGCTTAAGAAAATTTCTTATTAAAATTAATGTTGTATTTTATAGGGACAAGTTACACTTTCTAAGTCCTTTATTACACGTTGGGCCTAACCTACCTTTCAATATAACCTATGGACATTGCCACCTTACATATTAAGACTAACATACAAAATTTTGATACTATTTTATAAATAATAGTCAGGGCCGGCCCAAGGCTAAGGCAGGCTAGGCTCTCGTCTTGGACTTCAAAAAAATATTTTTTTCTTAAAAGTATTTTAGACCTCAAAAAATTAAAATTCAGTATTTTTTTAAGAAAAAGAAATTTATGTATAGATATTTGTTTAGTTTTGTTGGTAATAAATAATTTTTTATTTGAAGTGTCTTGGATTCAAATCTGGTAGGACTATAGAATAAATGTTTTTGTCTTTTCTCCTTAAACTTCCGTTACTTTGGGCCGACCCTGATAATGGTTGGACCATATTTTAAACAAATTTATACTAATGTGCTTTGGGAGATCAAGAACATAAACTGCATCCATGTGAATATATAATTCGCTGAAATTGTTTAATATATAAAATTGAATTTCAACTTTGTAGAAAACTCTGAATATTGTACCCATAACATACTTATTCATATCATTTGTTTTAATGTAATAATGTCATGCACATTCTCAATCACTTTGAGAATTTCCAAAATCAAAAGCTTAATTGAACATTTTCTGGTGAATTAAAGTAGTTTAAGGCTCAGTTTTTGCCTTGAAGTCTAAGAGTAAATGCCTGCAAAGATAAAAGAACTTGTTTTAATATGTTCTTGGCCTCTTCATCGATTAAGTCGCCATCATCGTTAAACTTTGCTGGGGGCTCAAATGCTTTAAGGTAGAACTCAGGTTTGTTGATAAAATGAAGATCGGTATACACTCCGACTTGGCGTAGATGATACTGCGATCTGCCTCCGCCGAAGTTTCCTCCGGCACTTACTATTGCGGCAGGTTTGTTGGCCCAAACATTTGAAGGTCTAGATGCCCAGTCAATTGCATTCTTCAATGGAGCTAACACAAAATAATAGTAAAGATTGAAATAAACATATTATTTCATAATTTATTCATAGTCTTGATTCTTATTTTTTGAGTTTATTCATCAATAGAATCGATTATAAATAAATGAGATATCTTAGTAATATGATATAAAAAGAGATGAGAATGATTTTGGTTCATTATTTCTAGGATTTTCCAATGTAATCAATCCTAATCAATGAAGGCCAAACAGAAAGTAAGTTCTCACTTTAAACGGGGCTCTCGTTAATAGACAGGGGAATTGATTCCTAATTGATTCCTTTTGAAATAATTTGTCGCAAGATAGGATATTAAGATTTTCAAAATAAAAAATAAAAATAAATGAAGGACAACCACCTAGTAGGCATGTTTGGTATCTAAAACGTGTTAGTGTCCGACATCATGTTAAAAAAATCTGATAAATATTAGAAAAAGTCAGACAAATATCCTAAAAAAGTGAATTCTTTCTTTACTTTAACACTTGAATGATACACATACAAGAAGTGTATATACCTTATATTTGTTTTAGACTTATTTTCACACGCGTCTATATCTATAATGATCTATATGTATTTGTTTAACTAGTTAAAAATATGTATCAAACATTGTTACTGAAGAAACATTAAAGACGTTAACTTATTTTCAACTTTTAAAATAATAGATAGAGTCGTGATATTTTATGATAGAGTCGGTGTTTTGTGATATTTTATTATCTGTTAAAGAGTGAGTCGTGTCCTAACATGCGTGTTTTCCGGTTTCATAGATCATAATTCATCAATAAAAAAACAAAATTTCAAGGAAACAAATAGGACCAATCAATCCAAATCAGTATACCATGATAAGAAAATGGCACCTGTGAGAGAGTAATTATACTCAGGAGAAGCAAAAAGAACACTATCAGCTCGAAGAATCTTGTTGCGAAAAGCTTCAACAAGTGGTGGATAAGTTCCATTTTTCTCAAGATCAGTATTCAACATAGGTAGAGTTGAAATATCAATGAAATCAATCTCCATGCCTTCAATGGATCCTTTACTCAACTCAATTGCTGCAATCATCATAAACCAAATTGAAAATTACAACAATTTTTAAAGCATATCAAAGGTGAAACAATTGAACCAAGAGATAGAGATAGTGAAGTTGAACCGGCACGGATAAGGCCTGAATTGTATGAGTATTTTCTGAGGGAACCAGAAAGAGCTGCCACTTTGATAACTGCCGCTGCTGCCATAATTGTATGAATTGTTTTGTTATTTTCTTTCTAGGAGAATATGTTGTAAGCTTTGTGAATCATAAGCAAAGGCAGAATTTCTAGGAGTATTGTGGAGATATTCTAAGATTGTGTGCTCTTCTCTACCCTACTAATTGCTTTTCAATTTGTTGTAGTTTGACTAACTCTTTTGTATCTAATTATAAAACAATTGTTTATATAAAATCAATCTGTTAAAAGCCGACTTGATCATGAAACCATTAAATTTATGGGATTAAGGATCGAATCAGAAATCATTCATATATTATCACTATAATTACACTATTAACAAATAGATCTTACAAGAATGTCTTAAAGAGATTATAACCTCCAACCCATATTATAAACAAATTTGACTTTTTAAATTATATATATATATATATATATATATATATATATATATATATATATATATATATATATATATATATATATATATATATATATATATATATAAATATAAAGTAAAATTTATTAAAAATATTATTTAAAAATATAAATTTTTTCGACATCGTAACATCGGATGTCATTTATCTTTGTCTCTCACTTATTCTTTACTTTGCACAAAAATTTAAAAAATAAATACTAAAATATCCCAAATAAATAAAGGATAGTCTAATCTCAAATTTATATGCAAAAGTATAATTTTTCTAATCGATTTACGTGACCCAATTCACGCTGGTCCGACCCTTTAAAATATATTCCATTACTAATGATTTATAACTAAAAAAATTATACAATCTACCATATAAGAAAGTAGTATGCTATGGAAAAGTCTACAGTATTTTTTTTTACTTTTAGTCAATTATATTTTTGACTTTTCTTTTAACTTTTTTAATATGGACAAATTTACACTTTTGATTTTAGTACAATCATATTACAGTATTTTAATTTATTTAGCTTTTATAATGTGGAATATGTAAAACTATCTTATTTGGTCCAATCACATACAGTTAGAATATATTTTTTATTTAACAAATATGTACAAAATCTCACTTTCATGTTTGGTCCAATGAAAGGTCAGTATTTCAAATCCTCATGTTGCGTACAAAAACACAGCCGCTTTATCTCTTTTCTCATCATCTTCTGCACTCAATTGCTTTCCTTCCCCATGCCAAATCGTTCTTCTTCCCAAAGTCACCCATGGAACCACAATAATGCACTAAACCCTAATCCATCGCTTATAAATAAACTCCAACCATGTATGTCGAAAATACTCATGTATGCAACCTTTCCATTCCTTTTTTCAAATTTTCCAATTCTTTTGATTAGGTTGAAAATTTATAAACCATTCTCGCCCCCTTTGATATGTTCTGTTCTATGTTATCATGTGCTCGATCTAGAGGGGGTGTTGAATAGATCGGTGTTTTAAAATTTGCTCGTTTTAAATCTTTATAGAGAACACTTACTAGATTTTCAATCGTCTAAACGATCCACTATTGAAAGATAGGATATGCACACCGTAAGGATAATGTGAGAAAAATTGCTTTAATCAATACAATTAAAATGATCCTTATTAATTGTCTTATCAATCACTTTGAGTAACTATTACATCCAATGCGAATAGTAAGGAGTAAAATTTATCACAACAAGCAATTTGTAGAGAAGAAAATTTATAAAACACCTTGTAAGAGAATTTTACAAGGCTTGCTTTAACTAAGTTGTGTTGTCGAAAATAGTCACATAACAATCAAACTGATTGTTGCGAATGTGTTTGTTAAAGCTCGACACAACACGAATTCAGTTTATGCAGGTTTGATAATTTAACTCTTACGAATTCGATCAATCAAATAATGAAAGTAAATGCGAAAAATAATACGCGAATTTGTTAAGGCAGTTCCACCATTCGTCCTCGCATGGTGTACGTCTGCCCCCAACTCTAAAATTTAGAGTTAAGAAGTTTTTCAAAAAATTGCAAATTGTAACAAGTGAAGAAATAGTTCCCTTTTCACACAATTCAATTGATGATGATGAACCTATCTTCTTCACGATCCTTGGTTCGGGCCAAATCTGAAGCAATTCTTTAATTCGGACGTTATTAACAATTCTCGGATCTTGAATTCAACCACTTTGATTTTTGGAGAAGTTAAATTTGAAGAAGAAGTGTTGAAGATGTATGTGTATCTTTCACTCTATTCATGTTTAAAAAAACTCAAATGACAAATGAAATCTATTTATATGTGTTAGTATTAATGAATGAAAATAAGGCAAAAAATAAATTTTAATTAAAGGCTACAGCAGGTAGATGCGTCGAGCACTCCAGGAGGAAGGGTTGGCGCATAACATCCATAGCCTACACGTTGGGCCTTCAACGTTGGATGCATCGACGACACTAGAGGGATGCATCGACTCAATCTTTTAGATTTTAGCTCCCATACTTTATTTTCTTATGCGTCGACTCAAGGGTCGGCACATAACTTCCAGGGGGTTGCCCTTAAACGTGCGTCGACTGGAGAGGTACTTGCGTCGACGCATCGAGCCTTTTTCTGGATTCGTTGTTTTTCTTCTATCAGCTAGCCTTGTAGCATACACACACACACTCTTCCAGGGGTTTTGACATCATGAAAACTCGAGCATGCCTCTACATCTCCCCTTTTTTTATGATGGCAAAACCGACAAACACAAGGTAGTACCTGTACATAAGAAAATGCACAGAGGTATACAAGAGTCTAGAAATAAGCTATGTAAGAAATATGCGAATACGAGCTATGCTCCCCCTGAGAGTGTGCATATGGGAACGAGCCTTCATTCATCATGATCATACATAAAATATATTGCCCCGGCTAGGAGCGATAAATAGAGACCGAGATGGGTCTGTTAGCTGATAATCGGGCATCACCTCGGCGAGACCCCAAGTCGGAGCCGAGTACTTAGGTCGGACGTGCTAGACGTATATCTGCGGCCGACCTGTGTTGGCCGAGTAGTACCTGTTCACAGTGATTTCTAGTGAAACAACCGCTAGTCCTCCAAACTATCAAACAAGCGTTATGATTGTTGTTTAATCCCTTTGGTAACTTGCAGGATCGACTAGATTGATCCTATGGGGTATTGGTCATTTGCATAGACTTAAAATGATGGTTAACGTTCAAGACTTGTTTAGGATGTTTTATATATGTTTTAAATGTATTTCGATTATGATGGTCAAGGACTTAACAACATGATCATGTGAAGCAGTATAAAACTAATTTGAACAAGTAAACGCATAAAGATTTCGAATTGTAGAAAAAAGTATAAATGCAGGAATGCTTAAATGACTTTAAATGTAGAAACTTTCAAAGTAGAACATGAAATGTAAAAGACTTGAATGTAAGAGCAAGTATGTAAAAGTTTTCGGAAAATAAGAGCATGAATGTAAAGATTTAAAAGTAAAGGACTTCAAATGAAAGAAAAAGCGTTTAAATGCATGAAAAGTTAAATGATTTCGAATGTACAAGATTTAAAGGCATTGAAGCAAGATAAAGATAAACTGAAAGATAAAGATACATTATTGCATAATAAAGAGTTTGGTGCAATCATATACATCATTCGTGCATTCGTTTCCCTAGCCATGTGGTATTTTGAATGTCATGAATTTTAGTACAATAGATATGACACACGAAATCCTAACACTAAGACTTCTATTTATACTATTTTGACCATAACGGTCGACTTATGAGATCTTTTCGGACATGCGAATACTATGCTTCTAGCCTCCACGTCTTCGCCGTAATATTCGAACTTCCATTTATCCCGCTCACGTTTGAATTTCAAATATCCGAACTACCTTCGATTCGAACTCGCTTCTCAAACACCACGCTACTACCACTTCAAGCTCCTTCTACATGTATCATCATAATTGCTACTCAAGCTCCAAATGTCAATATATTTATTCAAGAACTCATTCTTTCACTCCAAATCATGACATTTCCTTCGCTCCAATGAACACCGATATTGTTTCGCCGAGCTCGGTGATCCTTATTCGAATCATAGATATCAAAATCTTCACCAACAAATGCCCTTTAAAATATGTATTTCAATCCATTTCAGAAATACTTATTTTAAATATATCCACAAGATTTTGATGTGACCACGAGTAATTATGACATGTGCATGATTACCATTACGTCACCACGATGGCTCTTGGATTTCGATCGCTTCAAAACGGTTGCCACGGTATGGTGCGGTTATTAAAGATAATGATTACCTTTAATCATGCTTATTTCAATGCTTACTTTCGCCACCTCACTCCGTATCCAACCCACGCCCTCCACGTTTCTTGGCTTTAGTTGATGAGTGCTTCAACTTCTACTATATAACCAAACACACTTAGTCCTTTTACTCTTTTACACACTGAACCTTTTCTTCTCTCTCTTTCTTTAAAACCTTAACAATTTCCAACAATGTCTTCAACAACATCTCGGTAAAAAGATTTAAGAAGACCAAGAACACTGGAATGATCCCGGAAAGTAAGGTTGATATTCACCAAGGCCAGTGCTTATACCTCAAGGCATCTCCAAAGAACAGAACTCCCGTGACGCTTCGGTATTAATCCCGACTAATGCCTGAAAGAGGTTTGCCCTAATGGGCCCTCTCACGATTTTGAGATTCTAAAGGATACTAGAACCATATTCCCTTTGTTATGACTTTAAACCTTTGTTCAATAAAATGGAAACCCCTAGATTAGGATAATCGATAATGTGACTTCAAAAGACATAGAGACCCCTATGGTTCCCCAAAGGATCCTTTCATTTTGGACTTTGTTAAGAGTAACTTTAAACCATTTCGATCTTGTCCTCACGCGATGTATCGTTAACTGGTTTGCTAAAGTAGAGGCTAAGAAATCCCATCGTGGGAGGAACTAGGTATTTACAATCTTCTCAAATTATCAAAACCAGCTTTACCTACACCATCCTTTGCTATTTGCATCCTGTACGGGATAGTACCTACAACTTTCACCTTCCGGAGGAATGGTCACCCACCTTTTTGACATAAGCTATCGGCCTATCACCGGGAGAAACATACATCCACGACGAGGAACATTCCAGATAATTGACTTGATATCAAATTGGCTAGCTTCTCCGGTTTATCGCCATTATCATATCAAGGTGATAGTGTTTACGATATCGAACATGTTGCCTTTCTCACTCTTTGGTTATCAAGATATGTTTTCGCAGAGGTCGCTATGTAGCAGAGGTTTATCCCTCTAGCAAGGGATTTACATGAAAATAGGAGGATTAATTTAAGTGAGCTCTTATTAGTTGACCTTTATGAAAGTGAGGTCAAGTTTAAAATCCCACACTCCCAAGAATATCTTGCTAGCCGGCTTTCTCTTGTTTAGGCTTAACGGTTCTTCACTTTCACTGCAGACACTATTGTTGAGCAAGATCCGAAATAGCGGATCGAAATGTTGAAGGCACAAGGTTAAGGGTGTGATGACAAGGCCGATTTTGATTTTATTTTCTCAATACATTATGCTCTTTTCTAAGAAGCATAAGTTCAAGAGACCATGGCGCCTTTTGCTTCGAGGACTCATGGACCATCATGGTTCACTATGTCCCTTTCGGAGGTGCTAAGACTCAAGAAATCCAAGATATCGGAAAGCCTTTTTGCTCCCAAGACTAATCTCTTCAAGGATCACTCCCACCAAAATTTTCTTTTTGCTTATCAACCCAACTTCGTCTCAAGACAATTTGGTTTATGCCAACCGATTCCGAACCACTCTTTCGGACTCACAGTTCTATTACCTCGGTCGAACCTTCAAGGCTAGAGAAGCCAAAATACAGCAAGAACAATATCAAGGATTTGCTCAATTCGAATTAATCTCTTTTGAACCATCTTATTTTTCATCCAAAGGTTTTTTGGATTGGTGGATTAAATTCTACCAATCTTGCATGTTTGATACTCTCACCATCCAAAATAAAGCACTGATGTGCAGTACACAAAAGAAAGGTATGTTCACTCACGCCAAGAAATTAAAGCTTTTGGACTTACTTGAAACAACTTATGATCCCACACACTTGAGTCCACGATATCGAGCGTCTCAAACCTTGAAGGAAAATTTAAAGAAAAAGTCTCTAAGTTCGACTTCCTTGTGGTCACACCGAGGATAGGTATAGGTTGGCACTCGAAATGCATCCATCTAAGTTTCCCAAACTACCTACCTTAGAACTGGCTCTGGCTTGGTTTCCCCCATACCCTTGGTGGTTAACTTGCAAAGAGATGTTCAAATACAAATCTCAAAGGAAACTAAAGCCATCTGAGACTGTGACATGGGCTCGACATTGGCTCCATAATTTCCCAGGGCATCTTCGCTATGACCTTTCTGCCATGTCGATTCTTTCGAATGAAGGCGCAGGTGCGAATGCTTGGGAAATTCCAAATAAGTCTTACTTACTTTATTTTAACATTTTGTCTTATGTGTTTCACTTTTCAGCTATCAGAATAAAGACTGTTGCATCGAAGACCAAGGAAGGAAGTAGTTCCCAAACAACTATTGAAGCTGATAACAATGTGCCCAAAGCAACTCCAACAATTACTCCTGCAACAACAACAACAACAACAAACACTATTGCTCCAACTCCCATTATTCCTCCAATTCCAACAACTGCTCCGACCCCAAAGGTAAACAGTTTATTCTGGTATTTCGAAATAGGCTTGAGTTTATGATTGAGATCTAACTTATGTTTGTACCATTTCAGACTAGTAAACTCCCACCAACTACTCCAAAGAAGAGAAAACCTAGTACTAGTGGAAAGACTCTCAATGCTGGGGAAAGTTCACCAACAGTTTTGAGAAAGAAGCAAAAGAAAGACATTCCAAAAGACACTAACGTCTCTGGACTCGATTCCAGGGATGTTTCTCCCTCACAAAAATCCAAAAATCCACCTTCGACCTCCAACGTAATGTTGGAACACATAGACAGCAATATATCTGCAGATAATCCACAGGTGAGTTCACTTCGAATTTTTGAAAGTGATTATTCGTACCTTAGTTATAAGTTTCTAATCTTTCTTTATTTATGTTAGGATGATTCGACTCCAGTTCCGACCACTTCGACTCCACTCCATCAAACAACTGCTCCAATCCATTCTTCTCCTCATGGAGATTCCAGCAATCTGGTGCAGAATAAAGGTTCTTCCAATATGGCAGTTCCAACTGGAACTTCTGAACAGCCAGATGACCAAGGCACCTCGCCTCCTCTTAAAGAAACAAATGAACCAACACATGAAGTTTCTGAGGAGGTGGCTCCAAAAACTCTTCGACCAAAATCCCCTCTCGAAATCCCTCAAGAAGGTAAAGAAGCAACTCAAACTGAAGAGGGAAAAACCAATGCTTCTCAAGAGAGCGAAGATTCCAGTGATGAAGGATCTGAGGACGACGGAGGAGAAGACGCTCAAGGTGGTTCGAGCGAGGGCACTGAATCTGATGCTGATGGTAATCAAGATAATGACATTGAGGTAGTAGACTTGATTGATGATGAAGAGGATGACGAAGAAGCAAATAACTAAGGTGATGGTGTTCCTACTAATGAACCAATGGATGCTGAAATGGATGTTACTCCATTGCGCATGGAGTCTTCCAAATGCCGATGTACCAAGAGGAGTTAGCCCTCTTGAAACGAATGACCCTATGGGTACATGAAGGCTAAACTAGAGAGAAACACTCCTCTCCCTAAGGCTAATCTTTGGTTCGACCCGATTGCCTTCGATGATAGGGTTATCCTTCTTCACAAGATCCGAAAACAATCCTTGATGTGGATTTATTGAAGTACTCGGAAAGATATAGTATATATGAAGGGACTTCTCAATCAAGTCAATCTCACCACATGTTCCGGAAGTCGGCACCATTTTGTTTGAACTTCAACGATCGATAACGTAATGGATGCTTTCTTCAAAATCTGCGCCAACAAAGTCCAAGAGAAGCGAATCGCAATGGACGCTTATGAACATGCCTCGAAGCTTACTAAAGAGGTTGAAGATCATGCCATGCATATCAAGCAAGCTAAAGTTGATTATGATCTTGAACTCAATCCATTCTTCGCTGGGAGAAACAGATTTAGGAACTTCAGCATAAAATTAAGGAAGCCAGCAACAACTTGCATATGAGTCCAATACTTTTGGTAATCGATTCAAGAGAATAAAGGGCTTGCGAGAGGAGGCGGCGGTTGGAAGGAGTTTACTCAAAGACAAGCTTGAGTATTTTAAGAATATCTTCGATCGATTAAGGAACAATACCCACTTCTGAAACTTGTTTATTTAATAAATCTTGTATTTTAATTGAATGTTTGTTTGTAACACTTGACAATGCCATTTTGGCAATTAACTTCACCATTCACCATTTTGGCATCTAGTTATATGTTTATGATTATGCTATTATTCGAATCTCCAGGCATGGTTTATATTTCTTTAACTACTTCCCATTAACCTTTAGGATTTATCATCGCCAACTCTTCGATTTCATATGCATTGTTTGAAAATGTTTTACTATTCGAAAAGGTCCTTCCCAATGAGGTGACCATTTACCTAATGCTTTATTTTTCTTGTCCATGGGCAATATAAATTTCCAAACTTGAATGTTTTACCTTTCACCCTTTTGTTATATGCCTCGCCTTTTTGCCTCATCAGATTTCCAATGCATGCAATCTAACTTCATCTAACTCGACCAACTCACTCATCATCATTTCCCAATATAAAGAAGATGAGATTTCATTTTGCCTTTGGATTGAACGGATTGTAGATGAATTTCTCGGTAAGACCGCATCATGACCAAATGTTAATTGGAAAGGTGTAGTGTTAGTAGCTTCTTTAGGAGATGTTCTGCAGCCCATAGTATTTGATCTAAAGTCTTATGCCAATTTATTGGTTTTTACCAACATGTTTTTAACCAAACCTATTATTACTTTGTTGGCTTGACCGACCATTTGCTTGAGCATAATATGGTGTTGATGTTAACAACTTGAATCCCATTTCTTGGGCAAATTCTTGCATCTTTTACCATAAACACGGATCCTTGGTCCGTGGTTATGCTCTCGGCAATCAAACCTATAGATAATTTGTTTCGTATGAATTGATGATAGCCTCTTGGTCCACTACTACTAATGCTTTTGATCCATTTGGTGAAATAGTCCATTCCTACCGGGATATACTTGACCTTTGGATGAAGCAGATTGATTTCTCTATTAAATCTAATGCCCATCCTCTAAAGGGCCATGGTTTAATGATCGAATGCAACTCACTTGCGGAGCAGTGAATCCGCATGTTTCGGCATTCTTCACATCCTTTGGCAAAATCTATACAATCTTTGAGCATCTTGGGCGTACCATATCGAAATAGCAACCACTTCATTTGTGGGCTTGATGTGTGCCCCATTGTGGACTTGATAGTGCTAGATATGCCTCACTTTCTCCCAAGCATTTTAGTAACACGCCTTCTTGGGTCTTCTTGAACAATTCATTTCCATAAGGACATATGACAATGCTATATATTTTATTTTTGTCACATTCAATGTTGGATTTTCTAAATACCTTATTAATGGATTTAGCCAATTTGTATCATTAAAGTGTCTATGGCTAATACTTGAACCTATCTTTATTACCATAACTTATTTTGATATTCTCTAGATCGATGGTGTAAGTCTAGTAGCCATGACTCTTCCTCTTATTTCGATCAAATCCTCTAAGTTTTTAGCGAAACTTTATAACCCAAGCTGCTAGATCATTTGCTTCTTGATTTTCTATTCTTGCGTCTTTGAATGTCCATGTATTGAATTTTTGAGTAGCCTATTAACTATGACGAAATATGTCATGATTTTCCTTTATGCATTTATATTCCCTAGTTATCGCTTGACCACTAACTCGAATCACCTTTGATTTCGACTCTAGTTGCCCCAATTCCAACAAAGCTTCAAGTCCAACAATGGCGCTATTGACTTCATTGTTAGAGCAACGAGGACCTTCTAATTTATACTTGAATTTTGTTGGGAGAAATTATGAGAACTCCAACACCGCCCTCTCTCGTGGGTCGAACCATCAAAGTATAGCTTCCAAGGTTGCATTTCGACATAACCCATGACAGTCGTTCGACCAATGAATGGTCCACAATGAAATCGAGATTACTTGGCCTTTCACCGCTCTTAAAGGCATGAAAGTCAAAGCATATTCTGTCAAGGCCAAAGCCCATTTACCAATCGCTATGCATTATTGGCTTGGAAAGCATGTGTTTGATAACATCGAAATGAGATGAAACATAAACATCAATGTGTTTTATATAATACTTGAGTTTCATACAAGAAAAGTATAAACAAAGACACAACTTTTCTATATTATCACGTATCTAGTTTCGTCATTCAACACCCTACTTAAATAATATATGGCTCTTTCGATACCATTACTATCTTCTTGTACTAACATACTACCTATAGTAAGTTTTGAAGCGATATGTACAATCTCATGGGTTTCCCCATGAAGGTGGAGACAAGATAGGAGGTTGAGAGAGATATCTTTTAATCTTGTCAAAGGCCTCCTGATGTGCTTCGCTCCACTCGAAGGCTTGGCCTTGCTTCAAACGAAGTAGTGGAGAGAAAGCTTGTGTTTTCCACTTAGATTCGAGATAAATCTTACGAGAAAATTAATCTTCCCGAGAGACCGCAACTCCTTTTTCGATGTGGGGCTTTAGTCTCCATGATGGCTTTGGTCTTATTCGGTTGATTTCGATTCTTTTTATGAACTACAAAGCCGGAAATCTCCTTTGCACAAAGAATGCACATTTAAGGATTCATTTTAAGCCATGTTTTCTCATTCTTTCAATGATTGGCTCAAATGATGCAGATGAGTTTCGGCAGATATAAATTTGATGACTATATCATCAATGTACACCGCATAAATGTCTCAATAAAATCATGAAATATAGAGTTCATTGCTCTTTGGTAAGTTGACATTTTTTAAACCAAAAGGCATCACTACCCATTCATAGGTGCCTAAGGCTCCTGGGCAACGAAATCTTGTCTTAGCAACATCTTCAAGAATAAAAATCGTTATAACGGAGTATCCATCTAACATACTTAGTATTCGAACTCGCAGAATCTATTAACATTTTCGCCAGCATAGAGTATTGATCTTTGGGGTTGCGGATTTAGATCCCTAAAGTCTATGCATATTCTCAATGAACCATTTTTCTTAATAAGGTACTATATTTGCTAACCATTCGACATACCTTGTGGTTACGATGAATTTGCAACGCAGCAACCTTCGACCTGCTTTGATCTTTGTGAGCATCGGCGCGAACCTCCTTGGAGTCTGCTTGATGGGCTTCTTGCCATCCTTAATCGGAAGTCTGTGCTCCACTAACTCTCTTTTCAAACCAGGCATTTTGTCATAGTCCCATGCAAAGCAATCTTTGTTCTTCTTGAGGACTTCGATCACTTCTTGTTTGAGACTTGGGCTGAGTTTCGCACTTATATAGGTTATTCTTTTCGTGTTTATATCCCCCCAAATTCACTTCTTCGAGTGGGTCCTATGCCAACATCTTAGCACATGAGTTTGTGGGATCCTTCTCGAAGCCCAAGGGTTTCGTATCATAAATGGCGTCAAGCCTTTGATCTATTTCGTTTTCGTCACAGGGTGACTCTTTCGAACCATTCCCTTCGAGTTCGTTTACTTCAATGTATGTTCTATTGCGCCTCGCCGCTTTCCATTCATTCTCACCATATAGGTGAAATCCTTTCGAAAGAAGACTCACCAGATAGTGGTTGCGGCGTCACCCTTAATTATCCATGCCATCATGGCGGGGTCATATAATGCGCCGCTCTTGTTTCATTCATTTGCGCTGGGGTGGGAGCTATTCTTGCCACTTGTCATAATTTTGTTTTCATGAAGTATCGATATTTTCCACTATACCATCTTCTCCGATGACTAAGGTGCATCGACGGGAACCGCCTACGCCATGAATCCACTCTTCCCAACAAGTTATAATTTGCCTTGGCTTCGATCACCATGAACATAGTGGGGTGCAGTTGATCCGACGGTTAATTGCACTACCCCAACGCTTGTCCTACCTTCCCTTCATAGTTGGATAAGACATCAACTTCTTGAATGAATTTAGGCATCAGATAATCGCACCTCCATCCACTAAGACCTTGTTCACCCTTTTCCTTTGCTCGAATGAACAAGGCTTCAAATGATTCTTCATTGTGGGATTGGTGTTCAACTCTTTCGACCGCCATTATCCATTATAGTAGTCCCCATCAAATCAATGGTGTCTTCTTCCTTTCTTGTCTCCAAATTGATGGTAATATAGATACCACATTGCGTTTAGGTTAAGTGAGGATTCTCCTTCGATTCGGGTTATCTGAAGCATATCCTCGTCTTCTTGTGGACTTGGAGTGTACTCTTTCGATTCATTGTGTGTTGAAAAGAGCCTCCTACTAACTGGAGGTTTGTCTTCAAGTTGCTTGTTTGTTGTTGGTTGATGGTGCTTGATGTTGTTGGTGAAGCTACCTTTGTCTAAACTTTCCTCTTCGCCATTGGGATCTTGACATGGGATAACTTTTGCCGTGTTGAATTGTCTTGCATATTACCTCCCCATTTATCCTTCCCTTTATTGGTTTTGCCTTCCATTTGTCTGTTGGTACTGGATTTTAAATGTCACCCTTGAGCACCCTTTGGATATGGGCTAAGCCGACCTCGATTCCAGCGGGGTGAATCGAAGCTCCAGATTCGTTTCACATCTTGGGCAAATCAAGCACTTGGTTGCTTTGTGTAAGAATTCCAACAAATCTAGGGTAGCATCCGAACAATTGGTTGTCTTCGCCATTTACTCTTTTCGTCGAACTCTGCAGAATCCTCTTGCATATGATGTTGCATCGGATTAGCATCATTTCATGTCCTCAAATGAGATATTGTTTTAGGGTGGTATCTGCAGATAACCATCCTCCATTTTGCTTTTTCGAGATATCTTTCCATTTCCGCATTTCGTAACAAGGTCTCTCCATGTCCACCATATTGACATCCACATCTTTCTCGACATCATCTCCCATCCCGATGGTTTGATGTCTTCGATATCTTTGAACTCTCGTTTCACCATATAATATTCCCACCGTGGTATCTTTTGAGGAATGTTACCATCTTTATCCTCCCTTTTGTATCATCATCTCCCCATCCCGATGGTTTGACGTTCGATTCGGATTTTGCGTAATATTTTACCGATAGTCGAACTTCCCACTAGGTTCACCAAGGTTTTTTTTAGGGGAAGCTTGTTTTGTAATCCCTTTGGTGCAGCCTCCTTTTATAACCCGATTTTCGAAGATTCGGATTCTGACAAACATCGAGGTTCTCGTTTTGAGGTTGACGCACGCTTTCCTCCCTCCCTTTCCACCTTTATTGTCTCAATTGGTTTGCTTTAAAGTTGAGTCTTGGAATATCGGGCGTTGACTCATCGACCAACTTCCTTGTGATTAATCAAAGGGAATCGTTTAGCTCCATGTTCAGTTATTGAACATCTTGGGCAAATCGCACTTGTGCCCTTAAGAATTCAACAAACTTTCTGGGTAGCATCGAACAATTGGTTGTCTTGGCGATTTACTTCGAGCTCTTTGTTTCGACTGCACAATCCTCTCGTTGCATATGATGTTGCATCTTGGACAGAGCATCATTTCAAGATGTCCTCATCATGAGATATTGTTTTATATCTCAAGATAACCATCCTCCATTTTGTATTTTTCTTTTCGAGATATCTTTCCATTTTTCAACAAGGTCTCTCCATGTCCACCATATTGACATCCACCTCCTTTCTCGACATCATCTCCCCATCCGATGGTTTGATGTCTTCGATCCGAATCTTGGTCGTGCAGTTTCACCTTCCAGAATGAGGAATGTTACCATCTTTTCCTTTTGTATCATCATCTCAATGGTTTCTTGATTCGGTTTCGAACTCTGGGAAATATTTTACGATAGTCGAACTTCCCACTAGGTTCACCAAGGTATCCATATCTCTTTTTAGGGAAAAATTCTTGAAGCCTTCTGACCCGGATTCCTTTTGAAACCGAGTTGATTCGACTCTAGTCTTTCTGAATTGACCAACTTTCATTTCCTCTTTCAATGTACTTCCATATTGATGCTCGGTGTTTATCCAGGGATTTCATAAAACTTTAATGCCTTCTTTAATTGCATTTTGAATCAAGTCCCAAGAAAACAGAGGTTGTGGCCTAGAAACTATGATATTTACAAAAACTTTGATCTAAAGATTGGTGGCAATTAGGCATCTTTGACAAGTAAGATTTCAACACTTCTATTGGTATTTCTTTGGAAACCAATTATTTGTGGGGAAAATGGAGTTGGATCTAACTCTTTGGATAGTCCTCCGAAGTTCTTTTGTTCGACTTGTCGGACTGCTAACCGAGCCATGTTCAGTATTGAGTATCTAATTTCTTTCGAATAGAATAGTCCGGACCACCATTTCGTAACTCATGCTCGGGGACTCCTAGATTTGTACCTATTTAAGTATTCATCTATAGGTTCGGTGAATCTTAACACTTGCTAATTCCTTTAGACTTATCTTGGATTATCCCATATAGATTCATCCGTATCTATGGATCCAGGGCAAAGTAGTGAACCATGTGAAAGCATTTTTAGTAAGGGAACTTGGGAAATATTTAAAGTTTTTACGTTTGACTCATTGGTATCCTTTGTAAATTTAGGGATCTTGTATCCTCTAGGCATATGGATTACATGGCTATTAATCTAATTCGTTTGGGCCATGATCCTTTCTATCATGGTGGTTAGGTTATTTTTCGGAATTGTCATTCGAACTCTATGAAGCATCATCTTGGTTTCGACCTACCATGACAACTCGTTGTTCCTAATTTTGGGTCTTTCGTGGTAATTTTTGTGGTTCCTCAAGTCTTCGACCCTTGGTGGTTCTATCAATCCCTTGTGGTTCTTCTCGAATCACCGGGTCATCTACCCTTTGTGCTCTTGCCCCAAGTTAACCGCTGGCCTATAAGGTGGGTCATCGAATGTTCTATGATAGGTGCGTTGCTCGAACCAATGCACGGTTACGCCTTTCGGTGAAGCAAAGCGCTTTTCTCATATTGTCAAGTTCTCCTTGTCACACGTTTTGAACTATTGGGGCAAAGATTTCTTGCATAGTTGTGCTAATATCCCTATATTATGGTTACTATCATCCATTAAGTGCCTAAAAGCCATTTGATTTTCGTGGTTAAGATGGGGCGTGGCGTTATTTGTCATGAATTGATTAGCCCTAGAACGACCCTAAGTGTGGTGGCGTTCGACGTCAAGTTTGCAAACCGCCATAAAGGATGTTGGCATTGGAATTTCGGGTCTAGTTCGCGAAACCGAATGGTCTAGTTGGTGGTGGGGTAGCAAAATGGGTGTGTCGATGGTGGGATGAATCCCCGTGATAGCCGTGGTTCTGTACTACCTAGGATCGAATTGTTTGTTGACATGCCACTTGTTCCATTCGTGGCCATACAATTAGTAGAAGGACAGTTGTGCGTTCAAGGATGTTGGACGTCCTGTCAAAGATGCATTAGTGCTGCTGTGGGCGTTTTGTTCCCTTGTTGATTGTTTGGATCGACATCCTATTACTTGATTTCTTACGGGTAAGGGTTGGTTATGTTAGTTATTCTACCACTAAGGTTCATATACTAATGAACTTTGTTTACTCGAAAGAACCTTTTAACAATAATTATGTCTTTTAAGCGTTAGTTTTAGCAACAAACCAATTCGTGCCAATTTGTTCACGTGATTTTGAAACAACCGCTAGTCCTCCAAACTATCAAACAAGCGTTATGATTGTTGTTTAATCCCTTTGGTAACTTGCAGGATCGACTAGATTGATCATATGGGGTATTGGTCATTTGCATAGACTTAAAATGATGGTTAACGTTCAAGACTTGTTTAGGATGTTTTATATATGTTTTAAATGTATTTCGATTATGATGGTCAAGGACTTAACAACATGATCATGTGAAGCAGTATAAAACTAATTTGAACAAGTAAACGCATAAAGATTTCGAATTGTAGAAAAAAGTATAAATGCAGGAATGCTTAAATGACTTTAAATGTAGAAACTTTCAAAGTAGAACATGAAATGTAAAAGACTTGAATGTAAGAGCAAGTATGTAAAAGTTTTCTGGAAAATAAGAGCATGAATGTAAAGATTTCAGAAAAGTAAAGGACTTCGAAATGAAAGAAAAACGTTTAAATGCATGAAAAGTTAAATGATTCTGAATGTAAAAGATTTAAAGGCATTGAAGCAAGATAAAGATAAACTGGAAAGATAAAGATACATTATTGCATAATAAAGAGTTTGGTGCAATCATACGTACATCATTCGTGCATTCGTTTCCCTAGCCATGTGGTATTTTGAATCTTGAATTTTAGTACAATAGATATGACACACGAAATCCTAACACTAAGACTTCTATTTATACTATTTTGACCATAACGGTTCGACTTATGAGATCTTGCCACGTTTGGACATGCGAATACTATGTTCTAGCCTCCACGTCTTGAACCGCTTTTCCGGTAGATATTCGAACTTCCATTTATCCGCCACGTTTGAATTTCAAATATCTGAACTACCTTTCGATTCGAACTCGCTTCTCAAACACCACGCTACTACCACTTCGAAGCTCCTTCTACATGTATCATCATAATTGCTACTCGAAGCTCCAAATGTCAATATATTTATTCGAAGAACTCATTCTTTCACTCCAAATCATGACATTTCCTTCGTTCCAATGAACACTGATATTGTTTCGCTTCGAGCTCAGTGATCCTTATTCGAATCATAGATATCAAAATCTTGATAAGATTAGAGGGTAGGTTTACATTTAAACTTATTAGAGAGCGGTTATATATGTTACGTTACTTATGGGTCGGTTACGGACGTTATAAGTCATTAGTAATCGGTTACAAAGGTTACACCATCATGATCATTAATCATGGTTACGCTATAAATATAGGGGTCGACCAAGAACTATGGACATTCTCTCATTCCCTCTCTTAGCTACACCCTCGAGAGAGGTCTCTTACACCATATCTAAGGACTCCCATATGCGGGGTATGCTAGACCCCTAGCTTGGAAGCCATGCATCCCTTGTATGAGCCTCTGAATCTCTTAAGATCATATATATAATTTTTCCTACAAAAATATTTGGCGTCCACCGTGGGGCCCCAGTAAAATCTACCCTCAAGATCTATTTGCTCCACACCACCACCGGAATTAACAACACATATGCTACGGCATGGTACTAGCGGCTAAAATTACATCAATATTTGTTATTTGAGTAAATATTTTATAATATGGAAGGCAATAGGACTTCATATGCCAATCAACTTTAGCTTATAATCACACAGTGGAAGAAACAGTTCAAAGACTATAATCATAACTTTGACCGTCTTTCTGCTTTACAAACATTATCCATACTTTACATTCCATCTTCACCTTGTCAGCTTCTACGCCAACTTCCATCGTCTTAGCACTCGATATCTGATCGCCAGCATTTGACAACTAAATCAATGATCATTTATTCACCCGCTATCTGAAAATTTGATCGGAATGCCCAGATCAGTGAGGAATTCCGACGGTTGGAGACTGAAAGGCTCACATCACCGGCTTGCATGTTATGTGAATCAAGAAACGACGACACCTTCATCATTGTCAAAGCGGAGAACTCTGAACAGATCTTGTTTAATGCTGTCGCCGGAGTTGTTGTTGGAGCTCCGCATGGTCTTAGATCCCCAAATTGAATTGACCGTTGAATATGTGTTAAGGGCTACTTACTGTGATTGTGATAAAGACATAGCTTGACATTCAAAGTCCCAAAGCAACCCAGGATGATGCACAAACGATGATGCCACATGTGAAGACCTCGATCGAATTCAGAGAGTCATGGCGCAGCCCTGAGTCCATGCCGGAGATAGATAGCAAAATCCAGGGAAGTGTTTAGAAACCGTTGTGGAGCCATTTTGACCGTACTGTGATATAAAGATAAGTAACAGACATCAGATTCATGAACTTAACATTAATTGATTTGTAACTATTATCTGATCATTCTTTTATTGCTAATTATTGCTCTAAATCGCTATTATGAATCCAAAACGTACCTGATAGGTTTTGTGTTGCATCTTCCTTGATTTAATTATGTATCTTTTTGAATCAGTTGTTTGCTAAGTAAGAGAAAAGCCACGCCTTGCAGTTGAATTTCATATAACCAAACCAGTCTCTCCTTCAATGGAAGCTCCCATCTCATACGAGGCAACAACTACTCAAATGATTATATCGAGACGTTGGCAGCTGGGGTATCGACTTCGAAGGTTAGAAGTCACAAATGAGTCTTGTTACAGTGTAGAATGGAGCTTAGAGGCGTAAGTCAGTGAGAATATAGTGTCACAAATCTGGGTCGATGTTACCATGCTGCTGCCAATTGTTGCACGTCTGTTCTTATAAGATTGTTTGAGGGGTTAGAGAACTCTTACACAAAGTTTGTGGTGGTATCGTCGACACTATCATCAAAATGCAAGGGCTCGGTTTTTTATCGACGCAAAGCATAAGTGGTCCGGAATATCATGATTACTATTGTTATACAGTTTTCGCTTTTGTTATCGCTGGATTGTCGCACCTGTCAGGAACCGAATAGTGCAAGGTTATCTCAAGTTAAACAGTTAATAGAGAAAGCCTACGTATCTTCAGTGGACAATCATTGCATTGGGGTTGGGATTTTTATCTTCTCATGTCTCCGATAACAATACCCAAGGATCGACGTCAAACAGTTAAAAGTGGTCGTCTTTAGGCGCAAAATCAGAAGGAGGCAACCACAAAAAAAAGTCGAGTCAAGAAACACAACACATTCGCCATGTCAAAAACACTGCCATTCATAGATAAGTGCATAAACTTGTTCTGTTTATGTAATGATTGAATTCATTATATGTTGCACTTGTGATGCCTAAATGTAGGTTGATTCAACTATGTGATCAGATATATTAGGAGCAGGGTTCAGGAAGCCTCTCCCATTACAAAATGATGATGCTTGTCAAGCCGATCCGGAGGTCATTGGATGCATTTCGGTTTTGAAAGCAAGATTTCAGTCCAGTCTAGCGATGAATCTGGTTGATGAACATCAATGTGAATTAATATATTCTCGGCGGTAGGGACTACATTGTTCTCCATGTATTTAATCGTAACTTGACAGTCCGAATAGGCACGACCATCAAAAGCCTAACGAACCAGCAGCTAGATTCCTTATGTCAGCTGATTGTAACTTCTTCGATCAGATGAGTGGTTTTAGAGTAAACAGAAATAAGTTTACTGCTGCTCATGGAAGCGTAAACATTTCCAAACAGAGCTCATGTACTGAACACACTCTTTGTCAGGGAATGGTAATCACTTGCTGGGCCTATACATTTTGATAAACAGGTTGCATTATGTTTCCTCATAAACCACCACATGGATCAGCGATGATATTTCTCGGATCTAATCTCAACTCGGAAACTACATGAACTGATTCAAAGGATCGCCGAGGTCACTGAGGGTTTTATTCAAATTGCATTGATACCAAGATAAGTGATTCTCGTTATTTCTATTAATTTGTAACAATAGAAACACAAATAATTTTAGTGTACTCAAAAGCCATTATATCCGATAATGTTTGTGTTAAGGTGATACTTATGAAAGCGTAACCGATATGATTCTGTTTATTACAGTCAACTATGCCGTTTAAAGGATGGTGTTGATACCGTCAATTTCACCACTAAAAGATTTGTCGCCTGTGGACGTTCATACTTGGTTGCTGAAGACAGACGGACGATGGCTTTAATATTGTTCGGAGGTCAACCTGACCTAGCTTCCAAGCAATATAATATCATGGGACTTCTGCCCGATAAGGTCGTCGGTGATGGTATCGAAAGGCATAAGGCTATCCAACTCAGAGCACGTCGCAGTACGAACCTCGACATCAAAAGATAAGTATAATTGTTTACCTTCACGTGTGTTAAAGAATTATTATTAAAACATTGTGATATTTCTGTGATGATTACAGGCACAGAATGTGGACATTAGTAACGTAAGTGAATGCAAAACAAACGAGTATGATCACTGTTTCTGCATCATGAACATAGATCACATGTTGCATATATTTTTCTCGAGCCATGCACATTCATGTTGTTTTATCCAATGTTTTAAAAACACCAAACATGATATCAAGCTGGTGAAATCCGAGTCATGGTTTGATCGCTTTAAGCTACTTAAACTAGGACGAAATAGGGTTCCAAGCATAAACAGGATTCCTATGGATAGAAGTTAGGATAAAAATCATGTTATTCTACTTTTGACATACATAAAGAACACGTTGTCATGTTACTTGTATATTAGTTGATATTAACATGTGATTATATAGATGGTAACAAATTGTATCATGCTTACAGTATGGCAAGGCTCTTGTAAATTTGCAAAGCAGGATAAGTTATAAAGGTACGTCATGATAATGAGGTTTAAGGATGTGATTAGACATTCACCAAAGTAAAGTCCTAGAGACAATAACATTACATATTGACAAAAAATATGATAATAAGTTATAACTGCTATTCTTTTTTAAGATAATTTTGACATAATACTACATATATTTATAAACTAAACATATTGATTTCTTGTTTTCATGACCCGGCGAATTAATTTGGAAAACGAGGTCAATCTTATAAATGTCTTTGAAGAAGCAAGATGTGTCTCGCCATAACAAGAGATGAGTGGTCAAAACTATTTGTAGAAAAGTGGTTATCAAGTAAGATCTCCGACGAGCACCGAGAAGCAAAGTCTTCCTCAGACAAGATGATCCTGGATCAAAGCGTTTTACCTTGTTCTCACAAAATCTTGCGCTTAGAGGAGTCATGTAGGCATCCCGATTAAAGAATAGTCAACAAAGTTATGCTCTAAATATTATTTAAATACTATTGTACCAAGGCGAGTTAATGTCTCTACTGTTTGTAAAAAAATCTCAAAAATAAAGGTGTTGTCCTTGTCCCCTGCGTGGGCGGGGAACACCCCTACCTCTTTAGTGTCGAAATAGGAGGAATCCAGACTATGTGTAGAAAATAATAAACAGGTATCCGACTTAGGCACTCGACAGCAAGAAATAGAGTCTCCCTTGATCGGAATGGCTCGGTGTCAAAAGCGCTTCACCTTGTTTAAACAAAGCCTCATGCTTGGGGGAATCACATAGGCATCCCGGATCTCGGTTAAAATATAGGTAACAAAACGGTAAGTCGGGTAGAATACAATTTTAAATTTTAATATTGTTGTATAGGGCGAGCTAAATGTCTCTAGCGGTTGTAAAAAATGTTAGTGACGTTTAAAAGTAAAGGTGTCGTCCTACTCCCCTGTGTGGGCAAAGAGGCACCTTAAAACCTATTTTAGTTTGTAAAGACCAAATAAGATGTAACTGATGAGTGCACTGCACACCGCTATGGTCAATCTTGCTAAGGCTCTGTTCTAACTCGGATCAACCTGCTAGGGGATCTGTACCAAAACAAGGTTTCAACCTCGCCAAGCCTCTGTTCTGACTCGGATCAACCTGCTAGGGGCTTTGTACCAAAGGTTTCAACCTCGTCAAGGCTTTGTTCCGACTCGGATCAACCTTCTAGGGGATCTGCACCAAAATAAGGTTTCAACCTTGCCAAGGCTCTGTTCTGACTCGGATCAACCTACTAGGGGCTCTGTACCAAAGGTTTCAACCTCGCCAAGGCTCTGTTCCGACTCGGATCAACCTACTAGGGGCTCTATACCAAAATAAGGTTTCAACCTCGCCAAGGCTCTGTTCCAACTCAGATCAACCTACTAGGGGCTCTGTACCAAAACAAAGTTTCAACCACGCCAAGGCTCTGTTCCGACTCGGATCAACTTGCTAGGAGCTTTATACCAAAGGTTTCAACCTCGCCAAGGCTCTGTTCCGACTCGGATCAACCTGCTAGGGGCTCTATACCAAAACAAGGTTTCAACCTCGCCAAGACTTTGTTCTGACTCGGATCAACCTGCTAGGGGCTCTGTACCAAAGGTTTCAACCTCGCCAAGGCTTTGTTCCGACTCGGATCAACCTGCTAGGGGCTCTGTACCAAAACAAGGTTTCAACCTCGCCAAGGCTCTGTTCCGAATCGGATCAACCTGCTAGGGGCTCTGTATCAAAGGTTTCAACCTTGCCAAGGCTCTGTTCCGACTTGGATCAACCTGCTAGGGACTCTGTACCAAAACAAGGTTTCAACCTCACCAAGGCTCTGTTCCGACTCGGATCAACCTGTTAGGGGTTTTGTACCAAAATAAGGTTTCAACCTCGCTAAGGCTCTGTTCCTACTCGGTTCAACCTGCCAGGGGCTCTGTACCAAACATATAAGGCGAAGAACGTTAAATTGGATTCCGCATGGCGTTTCGCCACAACTCGGCTTAAAGCCTTGGTTCAAGATACTTTGCTTGGACCAGTGTCAGGCACAGCCCGACGTTTTGCCACAACTCGGCTTAAAGCCTTGGTTCAAGATACTTTGCTTGGACCAGTGTCAGGCACAACCCGACGTTTTTCCACAACTTGGCTTAAAGCCTTGGTTCAAGATACTTTTCTTGGACCAGTGTCAGGCACCGCCCGGCGTTTCGCCATAACTCGGCTTAAATACTTGGTTTAAAATACTTTGCTTGGATCAGTGTCAGGCATAGCCCGGCGTTTCGCCACAACTCGACTTAAAGCCTTGGTTCAAGATATTTTGCTTGGATCAGTTTCAAGCACAGCCCGGCGTTTCGCCACAACTTTGCTTAAAGCCTTGGTTTAAGATACTTTGCTTGGATCAGTGTCAGGCACAGCCCAGTGTTTTGCCACAACCCAGCTTAAAGCCTTGAGTCATTTTTGAAAACTTGATAAAGTGTGACTTGGCAAAACCTCGAAAACTACTCGGGGGCTGGTCTGCCTACAAGGAATAAATATTATCAATACAGTCTAAACTTTACGACCTGTAGCCCGACAAAATATAGACGTTGCATGCCGGGATAATAATAAGGTCGGCTAAACAAATAGAGGATTGTGTTTATATTAAAAGTAGCTTTCAAGAAGTTTTTGATCTAAAAAACCTACTCCCACGAAGTATTGCTTGCTTTAAAGCGAAAAAATGGTAACCACCATGTTTAAACAAAATTTGCACTAAGGCATAGTTCGATATTGAAAGTCCGGCCCAGGGCAAAAATTTATGTTTCTATTAAAACGACCATAAAGGCTTCAAGGTCTAGAAACCATATGCTCGGGGGGCTTATGATCATACATAAAATATATTGCCCGGGCTAGGAGAGATAAATAGAGACTAAGATGGGTCTGCTAGCTGATAACCGGGCAGCACCTCAACGACACCCCAAGGTCGGAGTCGGGTACTTAGGTCGGACGTGCTAGACGTATATCTGTGGTCGGTTACACTGGTTACACCATCATGATTATTAATCATGGTTACGCTATAAATATAGGGGTCGACCAAGAACTATGGACATTCTCTCATTCCCTCTCTTAGCTACAAGCTCAAGAGAGGTCTCTTACACCATATCTAAGGGCTCCCATATGCGGGGTAAGCTAGACCCCTAGCGTGGAGGCCATGCATCCCTTGTATGAGCCTCCGAATCCCTTAAGATCATATATATAATTTTTCCCGCAAGAACACATCATATTCTCCCCCTTTGACAACATCAAAAAGAGAGAGGCATGGTCATATATAACACAATATAAAGAAAAATGAATTTCTCAAACAAGATGTAATTTTAGATGAAAAGTAAGTCAAATATAACACAATGAATACACAAAGTAAAACATTGTAAGAAAACATTAAATAAGCATTCATGAAGTTACAAACACATGAAAAGAAAGTCACACACAAACACACAATACGGCCATGACAATAAAAATGAATTACAATAGATTAAAAAGAACAAAATGCAGAGTTATGATAATCAGTTTCCATCAGTAGGAGGTTGGTCAAATGGGTTGAAAGGGTAGTAGTGCATAAACTGATTTTGGAATGAGGCAAAGCTTTCGGCCTGAGACTGAATCATTCCATGCAAGGTGTTGTAGCTCTTAGTTTGTGTTGTTTCATAAGTAGAAAATCTTTCATTTTGAGCAGCTAGGTCTTCACGCCTATGAAGCTCCATCCGTTGCATCTGAGAAAGTACCCGAGCCATGTCACTTTGATCAACAGCCATACCAACATCTTCATCCATTTGTTCAGGATTCCCTTCATAATTTTCAGCATCATTTCATGCATTTCCCTCATCAAACATTGCCTCAATCTCATCATCAGTATCATCACTTGCGTTTCCGATTTGAGTAGCATTTGATCTCACAACATGACGAAAAGCTTGTCGTTGAGGGCATCATATGAATCCCATAAGCTTGAGGGATTTGTGGGTGAACTCTTTATCCAAGTCAAAAGTCACATAAGGGATGCCAACAACTCTAACTCGCTCATGGTTCAAGATTCTTTGAATAAGAGAGCCATAACATAGAGAGGTGTCGCGAGTAGAATCACGGAGATCAAACATTATACTAGCAAGGTAATGAGGCCAATTGGCTTTTATTTTATTTTTCAAACAGAACATGATCTTGACATCAACGTTTTCGATTCTTGACAAGCCACCCTTCTTGGGCCTAATGATATGCCTCACAAACTAGTATAGGATCCGGTCAAATGGTGTTATTGAGCCTGTGATGACATTAGGCTGAAATAGAGCATTGTTGACAATGTGTTCTACATATGGTGTCTTAAGCATAGAATTCACGGTACTCTTAAAATCATATCCAACAATTTCAGTGGAGTCAGAAAACCTAATAGCATTTTCTTCTTCAGAATCAAGATTGAGAAGATCCTTCCATACATGAGATGTTACCATGAAGAACTTATTGTCAATACGATAACGAAACACGAGACCCTCAAACTTTTCCTTTATACCAGCATAAAATAACCTAACACAATCTTCATTATACTTATTACTACAAGAAAAGAAGGGTTGAATCCCTTGAAAGCTAATTAGGTCAATGATATCAGGAAAATGTTCTTCCTCAAGGGTTTCCATTGTGACATAGTGTTGCTTCACAACCTTCCTATTTCTAAATTTCTCAAAGAATCGATTTAAATCAGTAGAGAGAAGTGAGAGAGCAGTTACCAGTAAATCTTGCTTAGTTTGAGAAGATCCACCGCGGAGAATCCTCTTCTTTGCGACCCTCTGAGATGCCATGATGAAATTTTTGAAAGATTTTGATGAAGAACTAAAGGAAAGTTGTCTGGACGTCTTGGAGGAGTCAAGGGTTTCGTTTTTCACTTTGGGATAAAATGAGGATTATGCAACAATGAACCCTAATTTAAAATAAAAATTGTATTTAAAAGCGATGCGTCGACCGCCCCGAAGCCATGCGTCGACGCAATTGTTTTGAAAATTACTATTGAACTGAATAAAGAGAGTGTGTCGATGCAACCATTTGTTTGGGTCGACTCATCCACTCTAACACTTATATTTTTCTGCAAATTGAAGACATATAATCATGAAGAATAAACAATAAATAGGCATCACTTGCACATAAGCACACAACAATCACAAGTCAAGTAGAAAATCAAGTAGGCACATATTTATGATCAAAGAAACATTTAAGAGTTAGAGAGATACTACCTCTATGAGAATTTGTTATGAACCTTGTACTAAGAACTAGCAAAAGGTGAGTAGTATATGGAGATAATATTTAATAAAATTAAGAGCATGCACCTCAATTGAGATGCAATCGTTCTGAGATATCAAGAACGTCGAGTTCCCTTCGGATATGGAAGAAAGGCTCAGTCGCAAGAGGTTTAGTAAAAATATCAGCAAGTTGATTCTTGCTATCAACATGCTCAAAAATTACATCGCCTTTCTCCACATGATCTTTAAGGAAGTGGTGCCTTATTTCGATATGTTTTTGTGCGAGAGTGTAGGACCGGATTCTTAGTTTGATTAATAGCACTAGTATTGTCACATAAAATAGGAATACGTCCAAGATGGACATTGAAGTCGAGTAATTTTTGTTTTAGCCACAAAATTTGGGCACAACAATTACCGGCCGCAACATATTCTGCTTCGACGGTTGACAAGGCAACAAAAACTTGCTTTTTGCTATGCCAACTTACAAAAGAGTTAGAAAATAAGTGATAAGTACCGCTCGTGCTCTTCCTATCCGATTTGCAACCGGCAAAGTCGGAGTCAGAATATCCAACCAAGGAACAATCACTTTCCTTAGAGAACCAAATACCATACTTGGTAGTACCACAAAGATATCTAAGTGTAACACGGTGGGAGAACTAACTTGTTTGTTTTGCGTTTGTTCACAAATATTGCGGATAGCAAGAGTCGCAACCGACTTTTCTTTTATCCAATAAAGGGAAGGTGAAAATAACAGGAAAAAACCTTCGTTAGATTCTGAGTAAGGGAGGCAGTTATGAAAACGGAAGGTATTAGCACCCTTTCCATCTGTAGTTATCCACGGGCTCTTAGTTGCTTAGCTCACTTTGAAAGAAATTTCTTTCTGTGTTTGTGTATTTTGAAAATGTTTTGAAAATGCATTTCGCTTTGACTTCGTAATGATTCTCGTTGGAATGTATACGAAGTGTTTAGAAATGTTTGTTTGGAAAATGTTTAACTTTGTAATGATTCTCACTGGAATGTATACAAAGTGTTTGAAACGCTTTTGAAAAGTGTGAGGTGTGAAAAGTATTTTGATTGGAGAAAGCAACTAGGAGTCTATTACCTACTCAGAATGGTCATTTCCATGTTATTTTCCTTCTCCTTTAGAATAAGGCTATCCATAACATTAGTTGGTAGGTAACTTTATTCGTTTGGATGTGAAGGGACAATCGAAGGGTCATCGTTTGGTCATAGAAGGCAACATGTAAGGATACCTTAGCAAGTTCGTAGGGACGATCATCACTTTTCGTAGGCAACAATCGAGGGACAAGATCATATTTACGTAGGCAACATTGAGGGTCATTGAGGGACTATGATCTTTGTATCGAAGGGACTATGATGATGTTATTTATAAGCGTCTTTGCTAATGGTACCCCTACGTTCGAGGGACATGACCACTATTTATTCGTAAAGGAAACAAGAGAGGATACCCTAAGGGGTGTGCAAGTGTGAAGAGTATGTGGTATTCAGATATGTTAATCTTGAGATTAGAAGTGATCTAGAGTTGATTTTAGTCTTAGCATGCAAACCCTAATTACTAGCAATTAGATATATGTACAGGAAAGTAAAGGTGCGGAAAGTAAAAGTGCGGGAATGTAAATCCTACGCTATTATATGTCTTTGAGGCAAACACATAATAGGAGTGCGGGAAGTAAAGGCAGAAAATGTAAATCTACGCTATTACAGAATAAAACTTTGCGATCTATACATCTTTTCTAGAATTGTAAATGCATAATAGTGTAAATAAATAATCAAGATGATAAAAAATGTTAGTGAAAATGTTTTGGAAATTAGTAGAAAAATGTTTTTTAGGTTAGTAACCCTAATTACTAAAAGAGAAATTATTTTTGGAGTTTTTGTAATACGTAAACCCTAATTCTACTTAATTAATGTTTAATTAGAAAAATGATTTAAATATGATGAAAAAAAAATGTTTTTGTTTCAAAAATTAAATAAAGGTTTTTGAAACCTAAATCTAGAATTAAAACATTTTTTAGGATTTTAGAAAATAGTTAAATTAATTTTTGAAAGGAAATTAAAATAAGTTTGAAAATTGTAAATAAATAAGAAAAATGCAAAGGAAATAAGTGTTGAAAAAGGGAATGGCCTTGTTGAGGTTTGAACTCGTGACCTTGTGGTCATGGGTTCAAAACTTTACCACTGGACCACACTACATGTGGTATTATCATGCTTTCCCTTGAAATATATATGGGTTACCTGCAGAAAATCAGAGTTTATGAAAAAGAATAGCAAAAGGTGGGGTTCGAACCCGCGACCTGAGGGACAAAGGGATATAGTGCGCGCATGGTAGACCGTTGGGACGGTGATACATCCATTCATTATGTTACATGGATTAATATATGTGTGATGTTTTTCCTTGAAAATCAAAGAAAACCAAACGCGCGCAAGTAGGGCCAGAGGATTTAAATGGGCCAATCAGAAGGCAGGATCTTCCACGCGAAGGTCAGAGTTTCCTTCTGAAACCATTGACCATCATGGACGGTGGTTTCCATTTCCTTCTCCGATAAAGGATTTTTAAAACCTGCAAAATTCAACAGAAAAACAAAAACCAAGTGCCCAGATCTACTAATTAGACCCTTGTGAACACGATGGTGGGATTAGTTTGTTCTAAAACTGCTCGTAACCATGGATACGAAGCTTCATCAAGCTTGTGCCCTAACAATGACATATTGTTTCCCGGCTATTAGAAACTTCATGTGATCATTCTAAACAACTTCATACCATCCTAGGAAATCATTAGCAATGCTAGTTCACATTAAAACATGATAGAATTTAAAATACGAAATTCACAAAGATAATGCAAATTGAGTTTATAATGCGTGCAATTCAGGGAGTTTTGGCCATGGATTTTGATCCACACTTTCCCTATTATACCTCAGGAGCACGAATTGGAGCTTTGAATTTCCTGTGGATGGCCGGAAACTGAAACTTGAAAGTGCAAGTCTCTTGAGATTTTTTTGTGAGTTTAGGGTTCTTTGTGGAGGCCAACCGTGTCCTTTGCTTGTAGAGTTGTTGTGTATTTATAGAGGAAGAGATTAGGTCAAGCACTAAGTGAAAATATATTTCCTTTCAATGAAGAATATTTGATTAAATTTTTTTATGAAATCTTTCCAAAAAGTGCTTAATCTTGCCTTAATGCTTCTTGCACGAATTTGGCCACTCTGACCTTTGATCAGATCTTGAATTTTCTTGATGAATCATGATCAACCTTGAAAAGAAAAGAAGATTTTAATCTGAACCTACATAAGTTCTGATAGCATAAGAAGATTCCGCTCTAAGAGAAGTTCCGATACGTCTAAAAGTACCAAAGGTTGCACCAAACTCTGATGTAAACCTTGTCAGTTGATCTAAGAAATCTTAAAGCTCTGCTACATCATCTTTTGATCAAGAAATCAAGGACTCAAACCAAACTTCTGAAAGCACCAGACTTCTCTACAGACTCTGATATCCATGTTCTGGCTGCAATGTTCTAAAGAAAAGAAGATTTTGATCTGAACCTACAGAAGTTCTGATAGCAGAAGAAGACTCCGCTCTAAGAGAAGTTCTGATACGTTAGAATATTCACACTCTAAGCGAAGTTCTGATGAACGTCTAAAAGTACCAAAGGATGCACCAAACTCTGATGTAAACCTTGTCAACTAATCTAAGAAATCTTAAAGCTCTGCTACATCATCTTTTGATAAAGACATCAAGGATTCAAGCCAAACTTCTGAAAGCACCAGACTGCTCTACAAACTCTGATATCCATGTTCTAGCTACAATGTTCTGATGCGTTGTCATTCATTAAATAAAGATTTGAAGCAACGACTGGCTTTCCAACAGGATCTCGCTTTTATGGAAAGAACAATTAAGTTCAGTTATCATCATTCCATATATAGGTTATATGTCTCCAACAGATAAGTTTTTGACGCCTATATAAAGATCCATTCTTGAAGAAAACTAGAGAGAAATCATCTTTGATTTGGGAGAATTAAAACCCTAGTTGTGGGTTGACTGCTTAGGAGAGGGTTCATTTGGTCAACCCTTGAGAATTTCTTGAGTATGGAGATGTGGATTGTTTTGAGAAATAGGAGGGCAAATTTTGGGGTATAACACTAAGTATTTGCTTAACGACCTTTAAATGTGATTCCTTGGGATATGATTGATACCGAGCACACATTCAAACACTAAACATGATATCTGGACGGGATGCAGTCACATAAAGAAGAGAACCAATCATACCTCTATACCTATTTGTGTCAATGGACTTACCATTCTCCCCGCGGTCTAAATTTACCACAGTAGGCATAGGGGTGTCAATTGCTTTTGAGTTAGCCATATCAAAGCGTTTAAGAAATAGGAAGTAGTTCAACTCCCCCATCATGCTCATTTCAAACTCTCCCTGTATAACCTTAGAAAATTCCTTGACCAAGGATATATTAGTGGAACCAAAAATGATATCATCTACATAGACTTGGACAAGAATGGAGTGTTTTCCATGACGTTTAATAAAAAGGGTTATGTCAACTTTACCTCTTGAGAATCCTTGATCTAATAAGAAATTTCTAAGACGTTCGTACCAAGCTCTAGGAGCTTGTTTAAGACCGTATAACGCACACTTAAGTTTACAAACATAGTTAGGATTCTCAAAATTCTCAAAACTGGGGGTTGGGACACAGACCTCCTCATTAATGTATTTGTTGGGGAAATCACTCTTTACAACCATTTGAAACAAATTAAAATTTTGTGAGCATGCGTATGCAAGTAAAAGGTGTATAGCCTCAAGTCAGGCCACCGGAGCATAAGTTTCCTCATAATTGATGCCTTAATCCTTACTATACCCTTGGGCAACAATGAGGACCTTGTTGCGAGTTATTATTCCGTTTTCATCAAGTTTGTTCCTAAAGACCCATTTAGTGGAAATGACTCGATGATCTTGCGGAGGTGGGACAAGGTCTCAAACCTCATTTCTTTAAAACTTATTAAGTTCCTCTTGCATAGCTAAAAACCAATGATCATCGAGTAAGGCCTCTTCAGAATTTTTGGGCTCAATTTGTGAGACGAAAGAGAAATGATAACAAAAGTTACTTATCTTAGAGCGAGTGGTAACTCCCTTTGATATGTCTCCAAGTATGTTGTCAATGGGGCGATCCTTAGAGGTTTTCCGTTCCAAAGGAAGATCATCTTTATTACTTGGATGATCATCCCCTCTTTCCTCGCATACTTAATCCAGCTCTTCCTCGTTATTAGTAGATTCCGAGTCCTTTTCTTTGGGATCTTTTAGTATGTTTTCCGAAGATACACCTGCACCATCAAACAAAATACCCTTTCCAACTACTTTCGGATAGGATTCATCAAAGGAAACATGCACAGACTCTTCAACAATATGTAACCTTTTATTGTATACTCTATAAGCTTTACTAGAATGAGAGTATCCAAGAAAGATACCTTCATCAGCTTTTAAGTCAAATTTACCTAGATTTTCCTTTCCATTGTTTAATACAAAACATTTATATCCGAACACACGACGATGAGAAATATTTAGTTTTCTTCCTTTCAAAAATTCATAGGGAGTTTTGTTTAGAATAGGACGTATTAGGACCCTGTTCAAAACATAACATGCCGTGTTAATGGTATCGGCCCAAAAGTATTTAGGAAGATGATTTTCATTGATCATAGTTCTTCCTGGTTCCTCTAAAACACGATTTTTACGTTGCACTACACCATTTTGTTGAGGTGTACGTGGTGTAGAAAAATTATGATCAATTCTGTGCTTAGCATAAAACTTGTCACACAAATCATTTTCAAATTCTCCTCTATGATCGGTACGAATAGTAATAATGTTTGTATTTAACTTGTTTTGGAAGATCTTGGCAAACTTTTCGAATGTCGGAAAGGTATCGCTCTTATTTGCTAAGAAAAGTGTCCAACAAAATCTAGAGTAGTCGTCAACAATGACAAATCCATAATAATTTCCACCTAAGCTTTTAACTCTAGAAGGTCCAAAGAGGTCCATATGGAGAAGTTCAAGAGGTCTCGTTGTAGACAAAAAGTTTTTAGATTTAAACGAGATTCTTGTTTGCTTTCCCATTTGGGCACGCATCACATAAGTGATCTTTGGAGAATTTTACTTTAGGTAATCCGACTACTAAATCATTTGAGACAAATTTATTTAACAAATCGAAGTTTAAGTGAGTAAGACGTCTATGCCAAAGCCAAGAATTTTCATTTAAGGAGATTAGGCATTTGGCACCTTTCGCGTATACTTCATTCAAGTTTAGATTGTATACATTATTAACCCTCAAGCCTTTAAACACATCCTCTTTGTTTACATTATGTTCAATAGTGAAACAATCTTTAGAAAAAGATACATTGTATCCTTTGTCGCATAATTTACTAATGCTAATGAGATTGTGTTTGAGGCTATCAACTAAAAGGACGTCAAAGATAGTAGTAGAAGAGGGATTACCTACATTATCTTTACCGAGTATTTCTCCCTTTTATTGTCACCATAGGTAACAAATCCTTTCTTGTTATCCACAAAATCAAAGAACGAGGATATGTCACATGTCATATGTCTTGAGCATCCATTATCGAGGAACCATCTTCTCTCGGTAGTTTGAAGACATTCCACCTACGAATTTAAACAAGGGAAGTAGGTACCCAATTTTAATTGGATCCTTGTGTTTGAGTTGTACATGAGTTGCATTTACGCAATCATTGGAAAATGCCTTGAGGAACTAGAAATCTCCTAAAATGACATTTTTATTGGTGTGTCCCCTTTTTCAACAATATAGGCAAATTAATGTGTTGGGATAATTTCATTTGTTAGATTAATCTCTAATTTCATAAGTGTATTTTTTATAAGGATTAATCATACTACTTCGGAAATTTGATCTATCAATAGCATATGTAATTTTGGGTTGTAAAGCCTTGTCAAGCTTAATTTTAAGAGTTTTAACTTCTCTTTGCCAAATATGACAAGTTTCACATTCGTGCCAATCATGCCAAGACATCTTGTCATTTTTTCTATCACATTTGACCTTCTCAATCATAGATTCCTTAAGAGCTTCAAGTTCCTTTTTAGATTCGAAAACTTTATGCTCAAGGTATGAAAATATTTTCCTATTTGAGGCTAGTCGCTTGAAGGCTTCTCTAGCATCATGATGTAGAGTGTCAAATGCTCTTTGTAATTCTAAATGACACATTTTATCACTATGATCATACTTAGAGTGTTTTACCTTTTTCTTTTTTCCTTGATGAGCCATAAGACAAAAGTTGACCGTTTCTTCTTCATAGCCAGAGTCACTCTTGTAATATTCTTCACTATCATTTTCCCATGCAATGTAATCTCTTCTAGCTTTGTTAAGTCTTCTTTGGAATTTTTATTTTCCTTTGTCTCTTTTGAGAAGAGGATAATTCGACTTGTAGTGTCCGGGTTTCCCATAATTGAAGCATGATCCCCTTGAT
The DNA here is from genome assembly GCA_021764765.1 of Vicia sativa. Lineage (NCBI taxonomy): Eukaryota > Viridiplantae > Streptophyta > Magnoliopsida > Fabales > Fabaceae > Vicia > Vicia sativa. Next base: position 40,205,573 of record CM038796.1, on the reverse strand, counting down.
TTTGATTTCTTATCATCATCTTGCTTAAATGTCTTTGATGTTGCCTATAGTTGACGAGATTTTTGTCCGAGTGTTGCACTTCATTCTTTCGAAGGTATTTGTGATATTTTCTCACAAACAGTCCCATGTCTTTATTTGAGCTCTCATCATCATCACTAGACACACTAACACGTGAGTTGTTGGTGAAAGGCTTGGAGCTTGAAGCCTTCAATGAGATAGACTTCTTTTCCGTATCTTTTTGCTTTTCCTTTCTTTCTTTATTATCATGCTTGTTGATATTTTTGAGCTCTTATTCATGCTCTTGGAGCTTGCCAAATAGTGTTGTGATATCAAGAGTGGCTAGGTCATTTGCTTCCTTGATAACGGTGACTTTCAGTTGCCATTCCATGTTAAGACACCTCAAAATTTTGTTAGTAGCAACTGCATTGGGAGTAACATGACCAAGAGTCTGTAAGCGATTAATAATGTGAGATAATCTCTTTTGCATATCGGCAACGATTTCACCATGCTTCATTTGAAAGAGATAAAACTCTTGAGTCAAAGTATTGATTCTAGCAAGCTTAACATCATTTGTGCCTTCATGGGCAATTTGTAGGGCATCCCACATGGCTTTGGTTGTTGTGCAATGAGATACTCGAAAGTATTCATCGACACCTAAGGCTATATGCATGTTTCTACCCTTCCAATCATAGGCATAATTTTTCTCATCATTTTCATCCCATAGTGCTTCCGGTTTAGGTATGGTAACATTATCTTTGTTGGTCATGGTTATTGCCATGGGACCATTTTTGATAACTTTCCATATCTTTCTATCAACAAATGTTATATGAACACGCATACAATCTTTCCAATAGCTATAGTTTTCACCGGTGAAAACCGGAGCTCTCGTATAATCCCCTTTTGGATCGTTCTCCATATTCTACAAAGTAATATTGCGAAGCACTAGATAAACCGACGCTCGTGATACCACTTGTTAGACGATGTGCTCGACCAAGAAGGGGGTTGAATAGATCGATGTTTTAAAATTTTCTCGTTTTAAAACTTTATAACGAAAGCTTCCTGGATTTTCAACCGTCTAAACGATCCACTATTGAAAAGCTCGGATATGCAAACCGTAAGGAGAATGTGAGAAAAGTTGCTTTAATCAATACAATTAAAATGCTCCTTATTAATCGTCTTATCAATCACTTTGAGTAACTATTACTTCCAATGCAAATAGTAAGGAGTAAAATTTATCACAACAAGCAATTTGTAGAGAAGACAATTTATCAAACACCTTGTAAGCGAATTTTACAAGGCTTTCTTTAACTAAGTTGTGTTGTCAAAATTTGTCATGTAACAATCAAACGGATTGTTTCAAATTTGTTTGTTAAAGCTTGACACAACACGAATTCAGTTTATGCAAGTTTGATAATTTGCCTCTTACGAATTTGATCAATCAAATAATGAAAGTAAATGCGAAAAAGAACACGAGAATTTGCTAAGCCAGTTCTACTTTTCGTCCTCGCGTGGTGTACATCTTCCCCCAACTCTAAAATTTAGAGTTGAGAAGTTTTTCATAAAATTTCAAATTGTAGCAAGTGAAGAAATAGTTCCCTTTTCACACAATTCAATTGATAATGATGAAGCTATCTTCTTCACGATCCTTGGTTCAAGCCAAAACAAGCTTTGATCACTTCAAGTATACCTCCGATTAGCAATACTTGAAATATCTAACAATTTGCTGTAGAATTTCTTTCTCTTAACTGATATCAATCGAACAAGATCGAACCCTAACTCTTCCTTCAAGATCCTCCAGTTATCGTGGCAAAATCAAGTGGACCCACTGCTCCTTGATGCTTCACTTGGGTGAATCTTGCAAAGCAAAGATTAGTAACAAAAAAACCCGCACCGATCCGGATCTAGGAGGACAAAACCCTAAAGGTTTTATTCAAGATAGAGCCCACAAAACACAACCCAAATCTGAAGCAATTCTTTAATTCGGACGTTATCAACAATTCTTGGATCTTGAATTCAACAACTTTGATTTTTGGAGAAGTTGAATTTGAAGAAGGAATGTTGAAGATGAATTGCTCTCAATATGTATATTTCACTCTATTCTTGTTAAAAAAACTCAAATGACAAATAAAATCTATTTATATGTGTTGTATTAATGAACGATAATAAGGCAAAAAAGAAATTTTAATTAAAGGCTACAGCAGGTAGATGCGTCGACTGCTCTAGGAGGGAGGGTCGGCGTGTAACATCCAGTTCCTACACGTTGGGACTTCAATGTTAGATGCTTTGACGACACCAGGGGGATGCATCGATGCAGTCTTTTAGATTTTAGCTCCCAAACTTCATTTTCTTATGCGTCGACTCAAGGGTCGGCACGTAACTTCCAGGGAGTTTCCCTTAAACGTGCGTCGACCGGAGAGGCACTTGCATTGATGCATCGAGCCTTTTTTTGGATTATTTGTTTTCATTCTATCAGCTATCCTTGTAGCACACACACATACTCTTCCAGGGGTTTTGACATCATGAAAACTCGAGCATGCATCTACAATTATCTCCAACACGAAACAACACTTTGAAATGATAGTTGTTGATAAAGAAGTAATGGAACCATTCTTTCGTTTATTGTATGATGTTTCATGTATATGTTTTGTGTTATTGATGAATATACTTTTTCTATGAATGTTTTGCATTTTCATGGAACTGATATTCATGTGGTGGTTCCTTTATTATATAGCAAGACCTTCGATTCCCAAATAAGTGTAAACGACACATTGACTATATCAAATTTTCAGGTCCTTCCCAATGATGTGTTCTTTAAACCGTCCCATCATAAATATATGTTAAAGTTTTCTGGTGGAACCACGGTTGGTGATAGGAATAAACATTCCATTCCTGACAAAGTTGTTAATGTTACACAATTTTGTGACATAATAGCAAGAAAATGGAAAAAAGATGGATTAATAGGTATGGAATTATGTGACAGTGGTTTATGTTATGATATTTTTTTATATCTCAATTCAATTATATATGGTTGCAGATGTTATAGAAATGGTTGATGAAATTGGTTACACCCAAGTACAAAATGGTGGAAAAAAGGCTCAGGTTAACTATGTTTTAAAAGGCTTGAGGTATGCATATCTACCATACCTCTATTTTGTATTCAATATGATATCATTAATAATTAATCATTTTTGTTTCCTACTATATAGAAACAACATAATCAACTATACTCTATGGGGGTCTTATGCTGATCAATTTTTCAAATTCAATCAAAGCAAGAAGGATGCCTGCTCTCCAACAGTTGTGTTCCTTCAATATGCAAAAGTCAAAGAAGAAGGTTTTTTAGTGTTTTCTTATATTGCTCAGTAATTTTTCTTAATTCTTCTTAATATGAAATCATTCTTATAGCATGTTCCATTTTAATGATGCTATAAGACCAAAATATCCATTGTCTGTTTCAAACACCTATAATGTTTCTAAGCTATATATCAATGATGATGTTAAACCAATAAAAGACTTCATGGATAGGTCAGATATCTAACTTTTATCATAACATTTTCTTAACTTCATCCCTTTATGCCATTGTAACTAAATTGTTAAACGTTCTTTGTTTCCCTGTTATTTTTCAGCATTCCAAAACATTCATTGCCTATTCGTAAAACTCAATTAAGTGGCCAATCTCAAGTGTGGTCACAAAACTCTTCCTCATCTCAGCTTACCCCTTACCAGAGATTCATGTCTAAAGCAGTTGTTCTTCCTTTATCAGATATCAAGCTACTAACAATTGTATGCTAACTTTTTTTGTCCTTTCTAACATGGTTCATTATCACATATAATTGAAACATTTTTTTCCTGTTAGGATACATTCTGTATTACTGTTGGTAGCATTATGAAGCTAATTGCATCCAAGTATGGTTGGTACTATCAAGCATGTCATCAATTCCCTAAGGGTGTCTGGGGAAACTTACCTCCTTTAAAATGTGATGCTGACCATTCAACTAAGTGGGAAATATTTAGGTTCTTACTATTATATTATATTTTTTTGTATTTAAATTGATATGTTCTACTAATTGTATGCCCTGCTTATATAATGAATTATGGTTTTTTAAAATCTGAAAAATGTTGAATGTTATATGGTTGTTTTGTCCAGGTATAAGATACAAGTTGAAGTTCTTTCTGGTGGTATTAAAAGTAAATTTGTGTTATGGGATCGTGAAAGTGAACAACTATTAGGAATTCCTACATCTTAGATGCACACAACTATGATTGAGGTTGATAAATATTCAGTGTGCACATTCGTTCTACTATATTCCAATGGCATAACATATCCTGATTCTAAACAGGGAGGCATAACTGATCCACTGGAGTTTCCTTTAGCGCTTGACAAGTTAGTTGGTGAAGAAATTGCCTTTAAAGAAAAATGGCAACCACTTTGGGAAAGTTGCTATATGGTCTCTGTATTTGAGGACAAAGCTGTTATTCAAGAACTCAAGGAGTCATGCGGACAAGGGGAAATAACTATCTCTGATGCCACTCCCACGCCATTGACACATGTGTTTTTCCTTATGTTATACCATAAGAAATATGGATCTTTTACTTTTTTGGTAGTTTTCATGTTATACTGACTGATGTCATGTATTTGTTTCTTAGATTAAAGAAAGTGTTGACGAGGCCAATGTTGTTGATGTCATGTATGTTTATTACTTTACCTTTTTACCTTTAATTGCATGAAATTAAATATTGAACATGAAATTGTGAAACGTATGTAATATGTTTTAGGATTCAGAGGTAACTTCAAAACTCAATCCTGATCCTTTTACGCCAGCTACAAAAAGATCAACACCTGATGGATCCATTGATTCTGCTAACTCACTTAAACTTGTTGATGGTGAAATATCCTCTAACAAGATGATCAAGATTAAAAAATAAGGAAACTTTTGTTTGTTGGTCTTTAGTTTATCATGTAGTGGTTTATGTATTTGAATGTAAGGTTTGGATAATGTGTTATTTATGAGGTTTTGGTAGTATGTTGCTTCAACCTTCTCTTATATTATTGCAGTTATTACTTTTAAGTTTTAGGCCTTATTAGTGTTACAAGTTTTATGGTGTAACTTTCACCCAAGTTTTTTGTTGGGCAGCATGAAGATCATTTTGTTGTCATGGTGGTTAATATTACAATTTAATTTATAAATGAAAGTTTGATTACATTGATCCTGTTAAACATTTTGAATGTAGCAGTAGTGTGTCTGCTGACTTATTATGAACCTATTGTCCTACATCATCATTAGATGACTTGATAATGGCATGTCATATGCAGTTTTCATTACATAACATGATAACTAAATTAATTCAATTATTTCAGCTGGATACACATGGAACTGCGTTGGGCTCTTGAATGTTATATTCAGCAATGAGTTGTAAATATTCAACCCCCTTTCAATTTTATAAATTAAATTTTTGGAAGGAATTTCATCAATAAATGATACCTAAAACGTTTATGAAGTATGGGAGTATTATCATTGTTGTTGTATATTTGTTTATCTTTTTTACATATATTAAAATAATCTATCAATTATAAATAAAGCCCACTGAAAATATACAACATGGATAGTAAATTATATCACCAAATATATATGTGCTAATACATTCATATATATATATATATATATATATATATATATATATATATATATATATATATATATGAATCATTTTCTGTGTAAGGATGTGAAGTATAAGTAATATGAGTTAGACATTATGCATTTTATAATTGACATTAAGTCTTTTGGAATATATTCAGACTATGTCTTTTCCAAGTATCAAGAACCACTATAAAGAAGAAGTATGGCTCAATATTCTGGTGTGGAATTTCAATTACTTTTACTTTTTGTGTATCAATTATGGTTTATATTTATTGCACTAACAAAGCCTGATTATAGAAGCCACACTTTAATGATGGTAAATAATAACGTAATTAAAATGCTTTGGGACTTAAGAACAACAATAACTTTAATCATAAGTATATGCCATATTATATATTGATAATTTATGTTGTGAAATCTAAATAATTGCAGCCAACTGCATTAATTAACTGTATTACTACAAACCACGATATTTAATCAATAAGGTGTATATTTCGCTTGCCAACGCATCTATTTAGTATACTGCAATCATTACTCCAACCATACAAATAACTTCGAAAAGATACCTTCTTCTTGGTCTACTTGGAAATTTTACTATGGTTGATCTGATTCCCAGTGATTCTTCCTCTAAGGTTGGCAGAAGAAAAAGAAAGCGACAAAGCATCCATGGAGAATCTTCACAAGCTGTGTCAAACAACAAAAATCACTTACACACATCTGACTCTTTTATGACCGCTAGTAACAATCAAAATAATGGTTTAAGAAGAACACAACTACGTGATATTACAAACATAATCACCATTTCCCCTCTGAACATCACGAATTACAGAGGCAAGTTCACACATGTAAAGGCTTCCATGGTCAAGAAGGTTGTAACTTATTAAACCATTTCAGAGCCACAATTTCCGAAAATTTCAACAACTTACCTGGAGTAAGGACTGCTCATTCCAAATTCATGATTCTTGTTCCTACTTTAGAGAATTCAACTTGCAAGGTGAACTTCAAGGACGATGTTGTAGAACTCCTACGACAAACCAAGCTGATTATTTGGAATGAAGCTCCCATGGCTCATAAATATGCATTTGAGGCTCTTGACAGAACATTAAAATATGTCATGAGTATGTACGCCAATTCTGAAGATGTCTTCGGTGGAAGGTTGTTGTGTTTTGGGAGACTTTAGACAAATATTACTCATTATCCCCAAGGGAATCTGTTCAGATACAATATACTCTGCAATAAATTCATCATATATATGGCATTCTGTACATGTGCTGACTTTAACAAAAAACATGATACTTCAAGGTGGTTCGACTGGGGAGGAAAGAAAGGAGATCGAAAGCTTCTCTAATTGGCTTCTGTGTATTGGGGAAGGAAAAGTAGTTGAACCAAATGACAGCTTTGCTGAATGTGATGTGCCCATTGAACTTTTGATAACTAATTATATTGATCCTATTGTTGGCATTGTACAGAGTACTTACCCAGACTTCCTTAGCAATTATCGGGAATATGATTATCTTAAAAGTCGGTCCATTCTTACTTCAACACTTGAAGTTGTTGATCAAATAAATGATCATGTTCTTGCATTTATGCCAGGTAATCTTTAAATTTCTGATACTCTTATATGGTAGATTTCAATACGTATACAAATTCTCTAATATTTATATTTCACAAATGAAGGTGATTTGCGTGACTACTACAGCTCAAACTCGGTTGATCGTTCACAAATACACGACAACAACTTCCTTGATATTCTAAGCCTTGAGTTTCTTGCTTCTTTAAAAACTTCTGGACTTCCTAACCATCACATTAAGTTAAAGGTAGGAACTCCAATCATGATCATGAGGAACATAAATCAATCAAAAGGATTGTGTAATAGTACAAGACTTATCGTTACAAAGATGGGCAGCCATGTTATTGAAGCATCCATCATGGGTGGGAAAACAAATGGAAATTGATATACATTCCAAGAATGGATATGTCCCCATCCGATTCACCTTGGCTATTCAAATTAAACCGATGGTAATTTCCAATTATTGTTTCATACACAATGACAATAAACAAGTCACAAGGATAATCGTTAGATTGGGTAGGACTTTATATACCAAGGGAAGTTTTCACTCATGGGAAAATTTATGTTTCACTTTCAAGAGTTACTACAAAAAAGGGGGATAAATATTTTGGTACACGATGACAAGCTCAACCCGAAGTCTACTACCATTAACGTTGTTTACAAAGAAGTTTTTCACAATCTTTGATGGTAACAAACAACTTAACAGTTTCTATTATAACTTTCTACAAGTTATAATTATTGTTCTCCATATTTAAACAATTGAAAATATGAATCCAATTTGTTAGGATGGAGTATATTTTAAATCAATGGTATCTAAATCACATTCCTGATATGTATCTTTATGTGCAATTCTTTTGCAGGACCACAATTTGCCACAATTCAATGGATATCAATGTTACAACACATGAGGATTAAGCATTGAGGCAAACATTACATGGATGGATCTACTTGTGAAACAACAATAATTTCTGTCATTTTTTTATTACCAATTTTAGATATTTCTTACCTTATTTGTAATGAATCATATTTTGTCAATATTTGGTCCATTTACATTTTATCAATGTTGCTTATTTTCATTTTGCTGTTAAATGATTAGTTTCTTAATTTCTGTAACAATCAAGAAAGTTCTTTACATTCTGATATGTTAATACACATTCACTACTACAACTGTAACTTTTACATCATTTTGACAATTCATTTTTCTATATGTTGCAACATCTCAGCCTTTTACCATCTCATCTTAGCACAATAGTTATATTCCTGTATTGAGACATATTGGTAATTGGTACCACCACAGTCAGTATCATTCTTAATCAACATAAAAAACTTTAATAAACATTCTTAATTCAAACAGGAAAGAGTCGTTACATAATACCATAATATGTTAAAGGGTTTAATATACTGCCATTACAAAAGAAGACTAAGTCTTACATGGGATCAACCCTCGTGGTTCAACTTAAGTTTTTAAACATAACTAACAAAAAAATAACATAAACCAGTCACCAAAAAACTTGATAATATAACACTTCCACCTGCCTACTTTCTTCACCTTTCATGTTTCAGTTTTCTCTTTTCACCACTTTCACCCTAACTTGGTCTGTTGGAGGGTACTTGATAGAGAAGTGGAGGATATCCCCTTCTGTCAATTGACGATTGCTTGCAAATTTATACCAGCCTTTAGCAAAAAACATCTCTATTTTTTCCTTCCTCTTCTTAAGGATACATGGCCGGGATACATTCAGATCTGTGTCAAATAGTTCAATTGAATTGCATGGTTCCCTAAAGCATTCTTTGATAACATGAGCTGGTATTTGCTGAAACAAAACAAGTCAACTTTACAGTTAGTCTATCTACCTTTTCACTATTATATATGATCATAATTTAATATTTATTGCATAAGACTAACCATCACATTGATTCTCACAGTTATTCCATTCTTAACCTTCTTCTCCCATGAAAGCTCGCGCCTTCCGATCACCGGATTGTCAATAACACCAGCAGGATGCTCAACCTCTGTCATCCTATGTTTTCATCACAGCCAACAACAATGTAATTAGTTTAATTGATGACAATATAAATATTATGTAATTCCAATATCAAAATACAACACATCTACTTTACAATGTATTCATATACATTTGGAAATATCAACAAACATTTCTTCTAACCTAAATAACATCAATTAACACTTCTGCATTTAAAGAGACTTACCCTTCATCTTCAGTGTCCTCCTCAGCATTTTCTTCAGCAGCTTCCAGCATGAACTATTCTTCCTCCAATTTTTCTGGCAACAGCAACAAACTCTTTATAAGAATACATATTCCTTATCTTACCGGTCCTTAACTCATATTCTTCGTCCTTCTCCACATACTCATTGTATTTCTCTAATATAAACTCATCAGTTAATATTCCATTAACATCCAATCAGACACTGAAACAATATTATACATATAAATCACATAAGTTTGATGTTTAGGGTTACTTTAAAGTAACATGCAAATAGTGAAATCTAAGTAACATGCAAGGACAAAATCTTAACATCATACCTTGAAGAAGGTCGGTTCACACTCGAAGATGGTCGGTTGACATGAGGAACATTCAAAAGAATTTGATGCTTCCTCTTCCATTGGTCTTAAACCTCGCGCTTCTCCTTTGCTCCATGCATAACTTTGGCAAGAACTAAGTAGTAGCAATACGTTTTTGGAGGACTGTAGCTCAAGCTTCTTCCAACAAAACCCCTGCAAAACAGAGATCTCACAGAACATCTTCTTTTCAGAATGCATGTAAAATTCTTATGTTCATCGTTGACAACTGATTGTATGACTCACTACTCATAGTTAGCGAAAACACAGATGAAACAAAGAGAAGAAGTTTTGATCTTACCCAACAGTTGAGCACCATCTGAGATTTCCCTGTGACATTTTCTTTGGCTTTTTCTTTGAGAAAGCTGCAAATGAAATCTTTGACAATAGATTGTTCTATTTGTCCTTGGTATATTAAAAAACAATGAGAATACAAATGGTTTTGTGTGTCATTAAATATTATTGTCATGTGCTCTTTTATATTCTTACACTACATTGTTTCTAAGCACGTGTGATTTTTTTTTTTTACTTACATTATTAGTTTATAGTTTGTGTTTATTAAAAGAGTAAAGTATGCCATTACATTTTATTTGAACTAACATTTAAAGTTAATAAAAATTTAATTTAATTTTATTTTTTTCAACAAAATTTTAATGTATTTTTTTCTTAACATAAAATTGTGGGATAAAGACATTTTGTTGAAATTTATTTTATAATAATATTTCATTTTTTTATATTCAATTAATTAATTTGTGAGGATTCAAATTTTTTGTTAATATTTATTTTAATAAAAAATGTTTTTAAGATGTTTTTTTGGTAATTATTTTTTATTAAACATATATTCGAAACATCAATGGACCTGTGCGAACACACGGGTATCAGACTAGTTTTAACTAAAGAAAAGTTTACAATTTCTTTTATAAATTATAAATAAAAAAAATATAATTTTCTCTTTATATGTTATAAATAAAATGCATCAAAAGTTTTTTATTTATCTATTTTATTTTTAAAATTACTTTTTTCTATAAAATTAGGTGACTGCTAGAATAAGGACCAACTAAATTCTTTTTCTATAAAATTAGGTGACGGCTAGAAGAGGACCAACTAAATCCTTCATCAGTGAGACACATAAAACAACCATTAGATTAAATAGATAATTCAGATTCAATATAATAAAAGTGAGAGTATGTAACATGAAGCACATGAAATTAGACTTTTTAAGATTTCTTATTTTTCGTAAGATTTTCTTTTCCAGTGTCATACCCCAAATTTGTCTCATCCCTTTTTAAGGGCTATCTGGATTACGCATATCACATATTGCATATACATGTCTCCCATTAGGTCATTCAGCATTACCTACATATCATCGGGACGTTAACTGTGACACCCCAAATAATTCAATATTTAAAATAATTAGAATTTTAAATTATTAATTTAATTAAGAGTTTAATTATTAATATTTGGAATTATTGGAATTACGTGATTAAATAAAGGAAAGGAGGAATTGGGAGTGTGAGGAGTAATGGGGGGTGTGACGAATAAAATACTCTACCTATCCTAATTAGTATTGTATTTCATTTATTAGAATAATAAAAGGAATAATAAAAGGGAAAAGAAGGAAAAAGAGGAATAAAAGGTTTTCATCATTCGTAACATTGGAGAAGAGAAGAGAAAAAGGAAAAGAATGAAAGTTGCCGGAATTCGAAGAACCCACAAGGTAAGGGGTGATTTCGATTGATTAACATGCCTTATCGGTTTTGATTGCAATAGAATTGATCGTAGTATGTTAAGAATTCTCAATTTAGTAATTCTAGGTTTTCATAGAATTATCCTAATTTGTGTCGGATTGTGTAGAATTGAGTAATTTGTATGTTATAGGGTCATTAGAAATGATCAAAGTATGTTATATTGCATGTTACTGTTGTTGGATTGTGCAATTATATGGTGTTTGAATGTTGGATTCGTGTGGGATTGATAGGAAGTGAGTGGGTATGCATAATGCTGTCAAAACTGCATAATTTTGGTTCTGCAGGTCGCAGGAACCGGTTCCCATGTGGGAGGAACCGGGTTCCCAGTTCATTTTTTTCAAAGAAAACTGATTTTTTCATTGAACGGGTTCTGTATGGGTGATCCGGGTTCCCCATACATTTTTCCAGGGGGCGTGTTTTTGAACTTTGTGGGAACCGGGTTCTTCCTGGGGTGATCCTGGTTCCACTATTACTTTTTGAAAAATTCCAAACTTTAAAAATTCATTTAAACCGTAAGTCCGTTTTGAGCGCCGTTTTGGACGTTGTTTCTTAAATTAAATACTCTATTTTATAAAATGAAGAAAATTATAATTAATGGATTTTATTTTGAAAAGAGTCATTTTTCCGATTTGTGAACTATGGTAGTTTTAGGAATGATGGATGAATTGGTTTAGATTGTTCTGACAGGTTGAACGAAGATTGATGCTTATGTGTTGTTTTCTTGTTGTTTATTCATGATTGTATTGATATCATGTGTTGTTGTCGATGTTGTATATTCATGATGGTTGTTGATCTCAGTTGTTGTTGTTGTATATACTGGTGATAGTCTTACTAATTGAAGGGTAAGCGTTTGGCATATTTATGCTTTGTGATAATTTATTTCATGATTGAGTTGTTATCATGTGATATTTTGGTGTTGGCATTGTGTGGAATTATGTTGTGATCATATTCTGTTGATTGAATGTTGCATGCTTTTATTGTGCATGCATAAGCATTCTGGTGATGGTTCATTCCCATTGTGTGGAATTGAACTTGCAGAGCCAATAACCGTACCCAATTGATAGTGGTGGTGAGGCTAGATTCTTGTCCCAATGATGTATGGGTGAATCGTTGATTGACGTTGTTTTCCGAGGTGTAAACGGAACAGGGTGTGAACTTGGTTCACGTTTGGTACCACATGCATTGAGTCTGCATTTGTATTTGCATGGCATTGTAACATGTTAGGATGATTTCCAGTGTTACAATTATGTTGTTGTGGTTGTTGTGCATAATGTAATGTGTAGTTGTAATTGTGTGTTGAAATCTGAATTATGCTAGAATGGGTGGATTAATATACTTGTGATATTATGTTGTCTGAGGAACTTATAATGCACATTAATTATGAAGAAATCTCACCCTTACTTTAATGATTTCAGATTAAAGTTAGCAGCTCAGGAGTTGGTGAGGATAGCTCTAGAGCTATGTTATTTTGTGTCCGCGTGTCAGCGTCATGCTCTGATAGGTTGTAACACTGGGGAACATTTAGCTGAGAAAATTATTTAGTATTTGTTATTTGAGTTACTTTGGGAAAAATTATGATTCGGTTTTATTCTGTTTTGGTTTTGTGGTAATTTTCCGCTGTGTAAGACATGATATTAATTTGACTGATTATTCTAATGAACCTTTCAGTGAAGCATGACTACTGTTATTGAGGTTTTATTTTATTCCGAATTGTGACATCCCTTGTTTCCATGTTAACTCTGATTTAATTAATATATTCGCGGGGTATTTTAGAAGGGGTGTTACAATAGTGGTATCAGAGCATAGTCGGTCGTTGTGACCAGTGTCTTAATGTCATTATCCATTTGTACGCGACAAGTGTGTACAACACTGTCGGTACTTGTTGCTTTTCTGATTGATTATTGTAATAGTAGTGTGAAACTAAGTGGGGAGAGAAGAGATACTTCCCGGATATGTTCCGATTGTAAGTCATTGGTACGAGGTACTTCTTGAGAAGACAGTGCAAGAGTGGTTAGAGTTGTTGGAATCGTTTGGACCGTGAGTCATAGTTGGAAGTGCAAAAAGGGCGAGTACAATTCTGAGAACAGGAAGTGTTGGTAATGATGGTTTATACTCCAGTATGATTATCGGATGTCTATTGACAAATTGAGGACTTGATCACTGTTAATCTCTTGTTGATAGTAGACGGAATCGTATTGGATGGTATACAATTGTCTTGCTATCTAAATGGGGCATATAGTGATGAATATGAATGAAGTTTGGTAGAAGCTTGTGTACCATATGAGTTGATGAAGACTCTAATAAGGACAATGAGTTAAGATGGATGATCAGAGTTGCGCAATTGTTAATGATGGTGTGGTAGTGTTTATGTGGTATTCTTCGATGGAAGTGAAGGGAAAAAGCTAAGAGTGATGAATTGCCAGTGGTGGATGAATTTCCAGAAGTGTTTCCGGAAGATGTTAGTGAGCTGCCACCTGAGAGAGAAGTGGAGTTTACTATAGATTTGATTCCTGGAACTAGTCCGCTGTCGATGGAGCCTTATCGCATGTCGGCATCTGAATTGTCTGAATTGAAGAAGGAGTTAGAGGAGTTACTTGAGAAGAAGTTTATTCGTCCTAGTGTTTCGCTGTGGGGTGCTCCGGTGTTGTTGGTTAAGAAGAAGGAAGGCTCAATGAGATTATGTGTTGATTACAGGCAGTTGAATAAAGTTACAATCAAGAATCGGTATCCATTGCCGAGGATTGATGATTTGATGGATCCGTTAGTTGGAGCTTGTGTATTCAGTAAGATTGATTTGAGATCTGGATATCATTAGATTCGTGTGAAGATGGAAGATATCAGAAAACTGCATTTAGAACGAGGTATGGACATTATGAGTATTCTATTATGCCGTTTGGAGTTACTAATGCACCTGGTGTTTTCATGGAGTATATGAACAGGATATTTCATCCGTATCTTGATAAGTTTGTGGTGGTATTTATTGATGATATTTTAATCTATTCAAAAAGTGATGAAGAGCATGCAGAACATCTCAGAGTTGTATTGGAATTGTTGAAAGAGAAGAAGCTTTATGCGAATTTGTCCAAATGTGAATTCTGGTTAAGTGAAGTGAGTTTTCTTGGCCATGTAATTTCCAAGAATGGGATTGATGTTGATCCTACGAAGGTAGAAGCGGTATCTTAGTGGGAAGCGTCGAAGAATGCTTATGAGATCCGTAGTTTTCTTGGTCTTGCAGGTTATTACAGGAAGTTCATTGAAGGATTTTCCAAATTAGTGTTGCCATTGACTAAGTTGATAAGAAAGGGTCAAGTGTTCGTTTGGGATTCTGAATGTGAGAAAGGATTCCAAGAGTTGAAGAAGAGGTTGACTAGTGCTCCGATTCTGATTTTGCCGAATCCGGCAGAATCTTTTGTGGTGTATTGTGATCGTCATTGATGGGATTAGGTGGCGTTTTGATGCTAGATAAGCAGGTTGTGGCTTATGCTTCAAGACAATTGAAGGTTCATGAAAGGAATTATCCGACTCATGATTTAGAATTGGCAGCAGTGGTATTTGTTTTGAAATTATGGAGGTACTACTTGTATGGTTCTCGATTTGAGGTATTCAGTGATCACAAGAGTCTGAAGTATCTCTTTGATCAGAAAAAGATCAACATGAGGCATAGAAGGTGGTTAGAATTTTTGAAGGATTACGATTTTGGTTTGAATTACCATCCTGGTAAGGCAAATGTTGTTGCGGATGCCTTGAGTAGAAAGTCCTTGCATATGTCTATGTTAATGGTTCGTGAATTGGAGTTAGTTGAGCAATTCAGAGATTTGAGTTTGGTATGTGAGATTACTCCGGATAGTGTGAAATTGGGTATGTTGAAGCTGACTAGTGGTATTCTGGAAGAAATTCGAAATGGACAGAAATCTGATGTTGGTTTAGTTGATAAGTTGACCTTGATCAACCAAGGTCAAGGAGGTGAATTCCGAATTGACGAGAATGGTGTTATGAAAGTTGGTGAAAGGGTGTGTGTTCCGGATATTTCCGAGATTAGAAAGAGTATTTTGGAAGAAGGACATCGTAGTGGGTTGAGTATTCATCCCAGTGCTACTAAAATGTATCATGATTTGAAGAAGTTGTTTTGGTGGCCTAGAATGAAAAAGGAATTTGCCGAGTTTGTGTATGCTTGTTTGGTTTGTCAGAAGTCGAAAATTGAACATCAGAAACCGTCAGGATTGATGGAACCGTTGTTTGTTCTGGAATGGAAATGGGATGGCATTTCTATGGATTTTGTGTCTAGTTTGCCGAGGACAGCGAAGGATTGTGATTCTATCTGGGTTATTGTCGATCGGTTGACGAAGTATGCTCACTTTATTCCGATAAGAATGGATTATCCGATGGAGAGGTTGGTAGAGTTATATGTTGAGAAGATCGTAAGTTTGCACGGTATTCCTTCTAGTATTATGTCGGATCGAGATCCGAGGTTTACATCTAAGTTCTGGACGGGATTGCAAGAAGCTTTGGGTACTAAATTGCGATTGAGTTCTGCTTATCATTCGCAGACAGATGGTCAGACGGAGAGAACGATTCAGTCGTTGGAAGATTTGTTGAGGGCTTGTGTGTTGGAGAAGGGTGGAGCTTGGGATAGTTATCTACCATTGATTGAGTTTACCTACAACAATAGTTTTCATTCGAGTATTGGTATGGCTCCGTTTGAGGCATTGTATGGTAGGAGGTGTCAGACACCGTTGTGTTGGTATGAATCTGGAGAGAATGCTGTGATTGGACCGGAAGTTGTCCAACAGACTTCGGAAAAGATTAAAATGATTCAGGAGAAGATGAGAGCTTCTCAGAGTCGTCAGAAGAGTTATCACGATAAGAGGAGGAAAGATCTTGAGTTTAGTGAAGGAGAACACGTGTTTATGCGAGTTACTCCGATGACTGGTATTGGTCGAGCCTTGAAGTCGAAGAAGTTGACTCCACGCTTTATTGGTCCGTTTTAGATTTCCAAGAGAGTTGGAAAAGTTGCTTATCAGATTGCTTTACCTCCGTTGCTTGCGAATGTGCATGATGTCTTCCATGTATCTCAGTTGAGGAAGTACATTATTGATCCGTCTCATGAGATTCAAGTAGACGACATGCGGGTACGAGATAATTTGACTGTTGAAACATTACCTGCGAGAATTGAGGATCGGAAGTTGAAACAGTTGCGAGGTAAAGAGATAGAACTGGTGAAGGTAGCTTAGGAAGGACCGGCAGGTGGAAATATTACTTGGGAGCTGGAGAGTCAGATGAAGGACTCGTATCCCAAACTTTTCGTCTGAGGTATGTTTTCGAGGACGAAAACTCTTTTTAGTAGGGGAGAGTTGTGACACCCCAAATAATTCAATATTTAAAATAATTAGAATTTTTAATTATTAGTTTAATTAAGAGTTTAATTATTAATATTTGGAATTATTGGAATTAAGTGATTAAATAAAGGAAAGGAGGAATTGAGAGTGTGAGGAGTAATGAGGGGTGTGACGAGTAAAATACTCTACCTATCCTAATTAGTATTGTATTTCATTTATTGGAATAATAAAAGGGAAAAGAAGGGAAAGAGGAATAGAAGGTTTTCATCATTCGTAACATTGGAGAAGAGAAGAGAAAGAGGAAAAGAATCAAAGTTGCTGGAATTCGAAGAACCCACAAGGTAAGGGGTGATTTCGATTGATTAACATGCCTTATCGGTTTTGATTGCAATAGAATTGATCGTAGTATGTTAAGAATTCTCAATTTAGTAATTCTAGGTTTTCATAGAATTATCCTAATTTGTGTCGGATTGTGTAGAATTGAGTAATTTGTATGTTATAGGGTCATTAGAAATGATCAAAGTATGTTATATTACATGTTACTGCTGTTGGATTGTGCAATTATATGGTGTTTGAATGTTGGATTCGTGTGGGATTGATAGGAAGTGAGTGGGTATGCATAATGCTGTCAAAACTGCATAATTTTGGTTCTGCAGGTCGCAGGAACCGGTTCCCATGTGGGAGGAACCGGGTTCCCAGTTCATTTTTTTCAAAGAAAACTGATTTTTCTTGAACGGGTTCTGTATGGGTGATCCGGTTCCCATACATTTTTCCAGGGGGCGTGTTTTTGAACTTTGTGGAAACCGGGTTCTCCCTGGGGTGATCCGGGTTCGACTGTTACTTTTTGAAAAATTCCAAACTTTAAAAATTCATAACTTTCAAACCGTAAGTCCGTTTTGGACGTTGTTTCTTAAATTAAATACTCTATTTTATAAAATGAAGAAAATTATAGTTAATGGATTTTATTTTGAAAAGAGCCATTTTTCCGATTTGTGAACTATGGTAGTTTTTGGAATGGTGGATGAATTGGTTTAGATTGTTCTGACAGGTTGAACGAAGATTGATGCTTATGTGTTGTTTCCTTATTGTTTATTCATGATTGTATTGATATCATGTGTTGTTGTCGATGTTGTATATTCATGATGGTTGTTGATCTCAGTTGTTGTTGTTGTATATACTGGTGATAGTCTTACTAATTGAAGGGTAAGCGTTTGACATATTTATGCTTTGTGATAATTTATTTCATGATTGAGTTGTTATCATGTGATATTTTGGTGTTGGCATTGTGTGGAATTATGTTGTGATCATATTCCGTTGATTGAATGTTGCATGCTTTTATTGTGCATGCATAAGCATTCTGGTGATGGTTCATTCCCATTGTGTGGAATTGAACTTGCAGAGCCAATAACCGTACCCAATGGATAGTGGTGGTGAGGCTAGATTCTGGACCCACTGATGTATGGGCGAATCGTTGATTGACGCTGTTTTCCGAGGTGTAAACGGAACAGGGTGTGAACTTGGTTCACGTTTGGTACCACATGCATTGAGTCTGCATTTGTATTTACATGGGATTGTAACATGTTAGGATGGTTTCGAGTGTTACAATTCTGTTGTTGTGGTTGTTGTGCATAATCAAATGTGTGGTTGTAATTGTTTGTTGAAATCTGAATTATGCTAGAATGGGTGGATTAATATACTTGTGATATTATGTTGTCTGAGGAACTTATAATGCACATTAATTATGAAGAAATATCACCCTTACTTTAATGATTTCAGATTAAAGTTAGCAGCTCAGGAGTTGATGAGGATGGCTCTAGAGCTATGTTATTTTGTGTCCGCGTGTCAGCGTCATGCTCTGATAGGTTGTAACACTGGGGAACATTTAGCTGAGAAAATTATTTAGTATTCATTTGTTATTTGAGTTACTTTGGGAATAATTATGATTCGGTTTTATTCCGTTTTGGTTTTGTGGTACTTTTCCGCTGTGTAAGACATGATATTAATTTGACTGATTATTCTAATGAACCTTTCAGTGAAGCATGACTACTGTTATTGAGGTTTTATTTTATTTCGAATTGTGACATCCCTTGTTTCCATGTTAACTCTGATTTAATTAATATATTCGCGGGGTATTTTAGAAGGGGTGCTACATTAACCGTGAGATCGAGGACTTTCTGATTATATTGATGTATACAACTCAAAAGAAAAATTCTATTCACGAAGACTAGATATTTGTAGTCTCATCATCACAATACTTTCTTTGTGCATGATATCTGATGATTCAACAGATTTTTCAAGATATCTCAGTCGAATGTGGGTTTGGAGTTCCGAGAGCTCTCTCTTATCTTGTGGCCACTAATCAGGGTTTCGAAACATATATGTGATGTGACTGATTCATTGAGCATAAATCAGTTTCATGGCCCTATCTGAGTCCCAAGGCATCTGTATAGGGTTTGCTGATTCAAATGTGTCGTCAGAAAATCGAGAACGATTGAATATGGGGAGATTCAGGTGTGCGATGTGGAAAGTCAACAAAAAGTCAAAGGTTGACCGGGCAGAATGTTTGGTCAAAATTATTGTCGAATGTCGAGATTTGAGGAAACATGGTCATTTGTTGAGAAACGTTAGAAGAATCGGACAAAAGTGAGATTTCTTACATTTTAAGTAATCTTAAACTTAGAATTTTTTTAGGTTTTAAGTGTTTTGTATTCACGAAGCCATATTGTCGACTCTCAATCTCACTCTTATGTAATCGAAAGTTCGCTAATTTGTAGTCATTGGAAAGAGCGCATTTTGTATTTCAAATTTGTCCCTGTGAAGATTTCTCTGAAAAGTGCCAAGATTTCGAGTTATGAGGCTCCGAAGTTTGATGTTCATAACTTTGGAATTTCATACTTAGTGAAATTTTGAATAATTTCAACATGGCCAAGTGTCCGACTTCGGAAACATTTTTCATGCGATTCTAAACATCATTTTGAGTCGAGTTCGAATAGAAAGTTGTTCGTTTCGCAGCAATCTACAACTTTGCTGAAGAAATCAAATTCATTCGGGACTCGGATAAGAAGTTATGAAGTTCGGAAGTTGAGAACTCACCATGTTCATATACTCAACACTTAGTGAAATTTTGCTGAATTTTTTCACATGGTCAGATTGCCGACTTCGGTCCCGATTTTCATATAGTTCACAGTTCCATTTCAGAAAACGCTCAAATAGAAAGTTGTTCATCTCACTTTGCCGAAGGAATCAAAGTCATTTGAGCCACAAGTCGAAAGTTACAAGGTTTGGAATATGAGAAACTATCATGCTCACAAGATTTGACAGTGAAAAAATGCGGAATTTTTAACAAGGTCAGATTGCCAACTTCGGGTCCGATTTTCACACAATTCTTGGCTCCGTATCGAAAAACTTTCAACTACAACATCGTTTACTTCACGGCAATCTACAACATCTCCTAAGGAATCAAATTTATTCGAGCTTTAAATCGGGAGTTGTAAAGCGGTAAAGTCATGGAAATTTTGGAAAATGCTTGTTGAAATCGTCGACGTTTTACTAATTGTGATTTCTTTACTTCAGGACCATTTTCGGGCATGCTAAGGGCATTATTTCGAAAAAATCTCAACACGAATTTCGTTCACATTCGTCTCTTCTCCATTTCTTGTCTTGAGGTCGTAGCTCAAGGAGACTTAAATTCCGAGTTATTGAGTCGGGAAGATCAGCATCTGGCCGCGAGTTCAGAGATGTGCTAGCTAGTTGGATAAGATGTTATGTGCACGTGTACTATGTACCTACCTCATATAACCATGCAGAATGCAGAAATCTTCATACTCGATGCAGGGGGTGAATATTCCCAAGATATCTAACAAAAGTGATTTTTCCGTCTTTATGCACGCATAACAACCTCATTTCGTTCACACCGCCCTTCTCTCATGCAAAAGCAAAATTGGTTACAAGAATATAACAACCTTAACAAATCTCACTCTCCACCATGGCATAATCGAACCTCCATAACCTCACCACGCTCCTCCATTAACAACCATAACAAACTTTTTACAGAAGATAATGGACGTTGATCCACTTCGCCACCTCTCATTCGTTCTTCTTCTCGCCTCCTCTCATCCTCTCGACGACCGTAACGGAAAATCACTCATGGCATAGTATTTTGATCTTTCCTTTCTCTCAGAAGCATCTTCAACACTTGAAGATTTATCTCCTTCAGATTGAAGTTTGGTCTTCTTCCTCAATCCTCTTACATCCTCCATAATCTCGAGCTTGTTTTTATTCTCTACGTGAGAGAGCTCCGGTTTGCATTAATTTTGCGGAAAGGATATCCTCCAGCTTGCAATAAGCTCATCATCCTCATCAAGGTTCTAGAACGCTTGTAGAGTTTTCTGAAGAATAATCTTCGACAGGTAAGTTGCACTGTATTTTTATTCACTTTACGGAGCTTCACGAATGGATACACATACGCATCTGAGTTCTTCTTTTAGATTCTTGGTTGGTATTAAACACAACGCTTGTTTGTAGCTTCGAATATAAGACTTTTACGTTTTTCAGATCTCGATTTGTTGCTCTTTTTCTTTAAGTTAGAACTTCTTATAGTCAAAACTAAGCATGGATTTAGACTCTACGTGAAAAAAAACGAATGGAATGGACCTTTCTTCTTCCATTTCAGATGAAGCTTGCGTTTTCCGTCAATCTCACCACCGATGACTCCTTAACAATGCCCTAGGCGTGGCTGCATTGCTTTGGTTCATGGTAATTAGATCGTGGCCAATCTGAATAAAAATAATGATTATTTGGGAAAACGGGCTTAGTGTAATTTTAGACCAGGCCTGAGCGCGTTTTGTTATCCACACCCGCCTGCGTAGGCCCAAGCGTGGCATTATAACATAGTGTAGTTTATTCTAGAATTCTGCTAATACACCACCCATTTTCCTTATTATGTAAGTTCAATACATAATCAATTTTGCTTTCGATCTCGATCATTTCGACTTATAAAAAACATATAAAAATAAGCTCCTGACACTTTAATTGTTTTTTCGATAATATGTTTAGAAACTACTTGTTTTGAGACACCTTGAATTTTGATGCAATTTTTGGTCGTTTCTCAACTATATAAAATTCGTAAAGATAGGATTCTGATTCTTTAGTGTGTTAGGAGCTCTTAATTAATTTTTCTACATTTTAATAATTTAATTTACATTGAATACTAAATCATTTTTGTAGAGATATACCGCTTAACTTATATTTAAATCGAGGCTTGCATTTTGCGATAATTACTCGTTAATTTCGAACCCTTTTTCACCATAGTCAGAAGACTAGATTCCTATGTTTCACATACCATTTTGGTAATTTTTAATCAAGAATTGAATCATCATTCGATTAGTTTTAGGAGCCCCGATATACTTCTAATTAATCTAAATCATGTTGCGCGTTATGCAATTTTTCGGAAGCTTGCATTTATGCTTCCATGTTTTTTAGATCCTTTTAGATCTTTACCTGATTTCTTCCTTGATGTGACACTACGATAGATAATTATCTATTATTTCACCTAATTAGGAATCGATTTTCTGCATGCGATGCTTAATAATTATTATAACCTCAATAACTTCTTAACCATTATGTTAATATGTTTAGGTAGCTCTAACCTTAACTTATAGCCCATAATTGAGTCCTATGATTAGTGTACCATAACACTTTTGACCCTTATAGAGGCAATTGAGCGTTTTGACTTAGTTTTGTGCGTAGTTTCGTTTCAATCATGATCTTTCTTGTACATTTTGTTTGAGATAATTGATTATAGGTTAGCTACTGACTTGTGGAGTTCCATATCTAAATTGGTATAATTCTTACCTAATTTCTGAGTTTTGATCATATTATGATGTCAATTATTTAATTGCATATTATATTCCTTGTTGTTTACTAACTTTTCTTGTGAGCTTGTGCAAGTTCAGAAACTAATTCACCGCGGCACGTTGCTACCAATTGTGATTTACTTTCACACTATGGCATTGTGTGTGTTTTGAGCATTATATATGATTATTTCTTTGATTGGCTTCAGCTCACACGAAGTATTCCGGGTTCTAGCTTTGGATTGCTTTTGCTACGAATTGTTATTCGTTTGGTATTTACTCGTTGTCATACCCCAAAATTTTCCCTCCATCTACTCAAAAGATTTCATGCATCCATACTCAAGGATTCCTCAAGAGTTGATCAGACAAACTCTCTCCTAGACAATCGACCCAAACTAGGGTTCGTTATCTCTCAAGTCAAGATGGATTTCCAACATCTCCAATGGCCTTCATGCCTCCTCATATGCTTCAAAGATTCTCCATGTCAAGTTTCAAGCTTCACAAGTCAAGTTTCCTCAGACAATTGCTCAGATGGTTGAAAATCGGGTGTATTGGACAAAAAGTCAACTGTGGTCAACATGCAGTCAAAACTTCTGATTTTTGGTCAACATCCTCATTTTGAAGTTACATTCATCATTTGATCAAGGGTTGATCATGATTCATCAAGAAAACTCAAGATTTGCTCAAAGTCAAACTTTCTAAATTAGGGTTTCTAGATGAAAAGTCAATGAACTTTGGTGATCATAACTTTCTCATACTTTCTCGAAATTTTTCCACCACCTCTTGTTTTGAAGGAAATTAAATTCTCTACAACTTCATGTCTCACAAGAATGTCCAAAAATGCTTCATTTGAGAGGTATAGCTCAAAACATTCTGGTCATTTTCAAAGTCAACAAAAGTCAACTTTTGTTTTGAAGATATATTGAGCATGGTAACTCCAATTGAGATGAGACCAAAGACATTGGTTAGAGGACTCTTAGAGCTTTCCAAAAGTCCAAGAACACTCAAAAATGTGGAAAATTGAGCAAGTTACACCATCCACAAGTTGGGCAATTTTGGAAGAATGCACAAGAGAGATACTTCAAAAATCAAATCTTTTGCAAATGGGCCTACTTTTCTTCATCCTAACTTGTTCCTCAAGCAATTAGGAGTGTCCAAGCCCAAAGCCACGAATTTTGATTTATTTTTCTATTTAATTTGTAATTTATTCATTTAAATGCAAATTAAATCTTAAAATAAATTATAAAATTGAAATTAATAGCAAAGATTGATTTTATTCTTTCCTTAAGGTCCAATTAACTCACAAATGCCACAAATTCGAAATTGGAGCAAGAAAGGCAAGATTGGATTGAAATTGATCAAGCTTTGAAGATTTGATTTTCATGGAAATATCAAATTTGATTTCCATTGAATATTGATTGATTCTTTCCAAATTCAATCCCAAATCCATCGATATAAATACATGATGCATACCTATCAAGAAAGAGCGAAAAAATTGCTCCAAGAACCTAACCTAATTCAAGAAATCCGTGACCTTCAAGCAATCCGACCACGGTTCCGGTGGATTTTAATCGATTTTGAGCATCCCATCGTGTTCCTTGGATTGTTTAGAGTCAATCAGCCTTTACAAGTTGCAAAACCATCAAGAATCAAGGAATTCCAGTTTCGGTTTGTTCTTCCTTTTCCAAAATCGATTTCTAATTCTCATGCATTTTTAACATGTTTCGTGGTTTGTTTTGTGTTTAGATGGAAGTTTGCAAACTTTCTGCATAGTTTGATTGAGTTTTCATGGCGAATCGATGTTTGCCATAGCTAGGGTTTCCTTGCGAATTGGGAACTCACGAATACGTAAAATTGGAACATGAGACCACCACCATTGTGTTTAGAATCCAATTTGCAATCGATTCATGTACTCACAACAAATTTATATTATGTGTATGAGATTTTGGAAATTGCAGGGGTTATAGCGTCGCACTGAGGCCGACGCTATGTTTTCAAAATTCAAAGGTTGAAGATGAAGATCTTGGCGCGAAGCGAGGCAATCGGAGGTGACGCGTGCTTGTATTCCACTTACTTCATTTTCAAACATCAGATGCAACGTGGCTCAGTTGGTTAAGGCGTTCACTATTGTGGGATGCTCTCCCATGTCCCCAGTTCGATCCCTATGGGCACCAGTTTGCATTCTTTTTTCAAAACTTGCATATTTTCTATATTTTTCATATTTTTCTATATTTTGCATTATTTTAATTTCTTTTCATATTTTTATTCTGCGTTAAAAAATTACCAAAAACATTTTTTCTTTTTACATTATTTTCATAAAAATGTTTATTTAATTTAATAAATCAAAAAATATAATTTTTGCATGCATATTTATTTTATTTTTATTTTTGCATTTAAATCATTATAAATTGCATTTTAATTATTAAATCTTTTCCAAAAAATCCCAAAAAATTATTTTAATATATTTATCATATTTCCAGCATATATTAATTTTCTCATATTAAAATTTGCATTTTTCTAACATTTTTTCTCTTGTTCAATTCATATTGCATTTCCCGATTTTCTTATTCTTTCACAGGTTGCTCCGATTCGGACGTTTTTTTTCTTTTATCGTTTTATTTTTCCAATAATGTAATTGCTCATGGGTTGTAATAGTTTAAATTAGGTTTTTATTTTCCGCAAGTTTAAATCATGTATCTGCCCCAAAGCCATGTAATAGCGTAGGTTTATCTTTCCGCATCTTTACATTCCGCATTTTAATTTCCGCACCCTTATCAATCGCTAGTAATTAGGAGTGTATGGCAAGATAATAATTGGACATAGCTCACACTAATCTTCAAGATAAAATATCTGAATTTGACACACTTCTCTCACACATGCACCCTTAGGGTAATTTCTCTCGATGCCTTTCGATTTCAAAATGGTGTCCCTCGAGCGTAGAGGTATTCTAGCACCGTTGCCTTCAAAACAAATCATCATAGTCCTTCGATACAAAGATCATAAGACCCACGATGTCGCCTCCGAATACATGATCTTGACCCTCGATTGTCGCCTACGAAAATGATGATAGTCCCTTGAATGTGCTAGGATACTTCCTACAAGTTGCCTTCTATGACCATCTGATGTCCCTTCGAATGTCCCGCTTACATCCAACGAATGGAGCTACCTACTAACTAATGGTATGGCTAGTGCTATTCTAAAGGAATGTAGAAGTACAATAAAACGACCAAATTCTGAGTGGGTAAACAAGACTTTTAGTTGCTCGCTCTACCAAATGCTTTTCACACCACACACTCTTTTTCAAAGTTCAAATTCTTTTCAAAAACAAAACATTTCCGAACACCTTGTATACACTCCTACATGAGTCATTACAAAGTCAAAGCGAAATGCCTTTTTCAAAACATCTTTGTCAAACACACAGAAAGCAATTTTAAAAAGTGATCTAGAGCAACTAAGAGCCCGTAGATAACTACGGATGGAAAGGGGTGCTAATACCTTCCCTTTTCATAACCATTCTCCCGAACTCAGAATCTAACGAAGGTCTTTTTCTGTTACTTTTACCTTCCCTTAATTGGATAAAAATAAAAGTCGGTGGCGACTCTTGCTATCCGCACATTTGGATACAAAAATCCTACAAAGTCAGTTCACCGTATCACACTCGTGCTATTTTATATTTTCGTGTCTTTATTTTTTCCTTTACTGCTTTTTAGAGATCATGAGAACCATTCTTGTGCAATTCCACATATTGGCATTTACTCGTGCTATTTTCCACGTCTTTATTGCTTCCTTTACCTCTTTGGTTTATTTAAAGACTCGTTTAGAGAAATTCTGCATATTGGTGTGCTACTTGTGTTTGGTGATTTAAAATCCTACCCGTGTGGTAGGCGTTCATGCAGGTGTGTTTATTATTTTTGCTTGCATAACGAGATGGTGGTTTTAGGTTCTTTCATGGAAACCATTCTTAAGTCCTCAAATAGAAGGAAAACGGAAAGGGTTCGCAATCGACCCCCTCACTTTCGTTTGTGTCTTCCTTAGCTCACACGCATCGTGAAAGCTTCCTCGTTATCAAGTTCGTCTAGTGGTTAAGGGTTCCCCTTTTTTTATCCTCCATGCTTTGTCTGGAGTTCGCGTCTATAATACGGTGAACTGACTTTGAGATTTTTGTATCGCAAATGTGCGGATAGCAAGAGTCGCCACCGACTTTTCTTTTATCCAATTAAGGGAAGGTAAAAAGAAAAGCAAAAGACCTTCGTTAGATTCTGAGTAAGGGAGAAGGTTATGAAAAGGGAAGGTATTAGCACCCCTTTTCATCCGTAGTTATCTACGGGCTCTTAGTTGCTCTTAGATCACTTTAAAATTGTGCTTTCTGTGTGTTTGAAAAATGTTTTGAAAAGGCATTTCGCTTTGACTTTGTAATGATTCATGTAGGAATGTATACAAAGTGTTTGGAAATGTTTCGTTTTGAAAAGAGTTTGAACTTTGACAAAAGTGTGAGGTGTGAAAAGTATTTGATTTGAGCAAGCAACTAAAAGTCTTATTACCTACTCAGAATTGGTCGTTTTCGTGTTTATTTTGCGTTCCTTTAGAATAGTTATATCCATACCATTAGTTGGTAGGTAACCCTATTCGTTGGATGTAAGAGGGACATTCGAAGGGACATCGTATGGTCATAGAAGGCAACTTGTAGGAAGTATCCTAGCACATTCGAAGGGACTATCATCATTTTTCGTAGGCGACAATCGAGGGTCAAGATCATATATTCGGAGGCGACATCGTGGGTCTATGATCTTTGTATCGAAGGGACTATGATGATTTGTTTTGAAGGCAACGGTGCTAGAATACCTCTACGTTCGAGGGACTTGACCATTTGAATTCGTAAGGCAACGAGAAAGAATTACCCTAAGGGGTGTATGTGTGAAAAGAGTGTGTCAAATTCAGATATGTTATCTTGAAATTATGAGTGATCTATGTCCAATTTTAATCTTGCCATACACACCTAATTACTAGCAGTTTATAAGATGCGGAAAGTAAATTGCGGAAATGTAAAATGCGGAAAGATAAATCCTACGTTATTACATGGCTTTGGGGCAGATACATAATTGAAAAGTGCGGAAAATAAAAGTCCTAATTACACTATTACATCCCATAGGCAATTACATAATATGAAAAGAAAGCGATAAAAATTGTCCAAGCAGGATAACACGTGAAGATGAAAAATCGGGAAATACGATGAAATTGAATAAGAGGAAAATGTTAGTAAAAATAATAATTTTTGAATGAGAAAAATTTTTTCATGCTAGAAATAACATTAATATGCTAAAATAATTTTTTGGGATTTTTTGGAGTTAATTTAATAATTAAAAATCAATTAAAGGTGATTTAAATGATAAAGTAGCAATTAAATAAAATATGCATGCAAAAATAATATTTTTAATTTTAAAAAATTAGATAAACATTTTTCTGATGTGTATGGAAAAAATAAATATTTTTGGTATTTTTTAAATGCATGATAAAAATTATGAAAGATAAATTAAATTGTATGAAAAATATTAAATAGAAAATAGAAAAATAGAAAAATATGCAAACTTGTGAAAAATGCGTTGCCATGGCTGGGATTCGAACCGGTGACCTTGCCTTCACAACCACACGCCTTGACCAACTGAGCTGGCTTACACACGTGTTTAAAAACCGGAGCGAATGGATTGTAAGCGGTGTCGCCACGATTGCACCAACCATCATCTTCTTCGTTTTGAATTTTTGAAAAGATAGCCTCGATTCGCGCTATAGTCCCTGCAAATCCTAAAATCAAACACAAGCAATATAAATGACATTCAAAGGCATGGTTCGATTGGAAACATCGTTCTGAACACGATGGTGGTGGTCATTTTGTCCAATTTAACCGATTTAAGGAAGCCCCAATTTGGTTCAGAAAACCCTAGCAATGGTAATTCGTGTTTTAGGCCATGGAAATGCAATCAAACTACCCAAAAAGTTTCCAAACTTCGTTCTAATCACAAAACAAACAACAAAACACGTTAATAATGCATGAAAATTGGAAATCGATTTTGGAAAAATAAGAACAAGCCGAATTCTGGATTTCTCGATTCTTGATGGTTTTGAGTGTTGTAAAGGTCTGGATCGATTCTAAAGACCTCAAGGAATGCAATGGGATGCTTGGAATCAACTGAATCGAGCTAGAACTGTGGCTGCAAGTAGCTTGTGAAGCACGGATTTTTGACTTTTAGGTTAGGGTTCTTGAGGTAATTTTTCTGTTCTTTCTTGTGTGGTATGCATTCTATATTTATAATGGATGGAAATTGAGCTGATTTGAGGAACAAATAATGGTTAATCAATGCAAAGATCATTTGATTTTGTACAAAATCAAATCTTATCTTTTTTGATCAATTTCAATCAAATTCTTGCCAAATCCATGATAATTTCGAAATTTGCCAGCCTTTATGGGTTACTTGGATCCCAAGAATGAGAGAAAAAATCAATTTGCAATTAATTTTGATTTTATACCTTATTTTTTAATTTAATTTGTATTTAAATGAATAAAATCAAAATTAAATAGAAAAATAAAGTTAAAATTCGTGGCATTGGGCTTGGATGTTCCAAATTGTATAAGGAACAAGTTTGAATGAAGAAAAACTAGGCCCATTTGCAAAAAATTTGATTTTTACAAGTATCTCTCTTTGTGCACTTCTCCAAAATTGCCCCAACTTGCACAAGGTGTATTTTGCTCAATTTTCCACATTTTTGAGTGTTCTTGGACTTTTTAGAAATCTCTAAGAGTCCTCTAACCAACCTCTTTGGTGTCATCTCAATTGGAGTTTCCATGATCTATATATCTTCAAAACAAAAAGTTGACTTTTTGTTGACTTTGAAAAGGACCTGTAATGTTTTGATCCATACCTTCCAAATGAAGCATTTTTTGAACATTCTTGTGAGACATGAAGTTGTAGAGAATTTAATTTCCTTCAAAACAAGAGGTGATGGAAAAACTTCTGAGAAAGTATGAAGAAGTTATGCTCAGTCAAAGTTCAGTTGACTTTTCCTCAAGAAACCCTAATTTGGAAAGTTTGACTTTTGAGCAAATCTTGAGTTTTCTTGATGAATCATGATCAACCCTTGATCAAATGATGAATGTAACTTCAAAATGAGGATGTTGACCAAAAATCATGAAGTTTGACTGTATGTTGACCACAGTTGACTTTTGCCAATGATTTTCGACCATCGAGCAATTGTCTGAGGAAACTTGACTTGTGAGGCTTGAAACTTGACATGGAGAATCTTTGAAGCATATGAGGAGGCATGATGCCCATTGGAGATGTTGGAAGTCCATCTGGACCTGAGAATTACCAAACCCTAGTTTGGGTTGATTGTCTAAGAGAGGGTTTGTCTGATCAACCTTTGAGGAATCCTTGAGCATGGATGTATGAAATGTCTTGAGAAGTTGGAAGGCAAATTTTGGGGTATGACAGCTCCCCCTGTTCAATCCTCTTGTACTGGAAGGGTTAGATTGGCATGCTTGCCTTTCGTGGCCTGGAGGTAGAAGATGATTGAACACTCGAGTACACCTAAAATTTTGCACTCGCTATTGGCGATGATGCGGGAATGGGCTTACAGATGCCATTTGGAGGAGCTGGAGATTTCGCTGGGGAATGAGTCGTATGCTAGACTCGAGATTGTTGTCTGAATAGGGGAACTGGCGGAGATGGGCTTAAGATGCCATCTGGAAAGATCGATGCTGGGGAGTGAGCCGTACGCTAGGCTCGGTAGATGTTCTGGAAGTGGAAGGAGCATGGAGATGGGCTTAAGATGCCATCTGGAGGAAATCGTACGTTAGACTTCGTGCTCATCTTTGAATGAAGTTATTGGTTTGTATTGGTTTTTAACCAAATATGCAGCATTCTGAAAGTGGAGAAACATTGGTAAGTAGTCGGAGATGGGCTTAAGATGCCATCCAAGGCAACTGAGTCGTACGCTAGACTCTGTAGTTGCTGTTGATAATAAGAGAGAGTCAGAATACATCTTCGTCTTTGATTACTCGAGGGATAGTAGTTGGCAAAATGTGGACAACTTCCCTGTTGTGCTTCGGGTATTGATCCAATGCCTGTTATCGGAGGATAACTTGTGATCGTTCAGATAGTTTTCCCGTCTAGCTTCGGGTATTAATCCTGGATCCGTTGTCGGAGGACAACGAGGGCGGTCGTTCAGATAGTTTTCCGTCGGCGGGCATTAATCTTGGACCAGCTGTCAGAGGGCAACTAGGGCGGTCGTTCAGATAGTTTTCCCGTCTGGATTCGGGCATTAATCCTGGACCCGTTGTCGGAGGACAACTAGGGCGGTCGTTCAGATAGTTTTCCCGTCTGGCTTCGGGCATTAATCCTGGACCTGTTGTTTCATAAGTGATTTTCACCTGTTTTGGAGAAAACAAGAGAAACTTTGATAGAATATCGTTAGTCTTATGCAAGTTATGATGCATGACGATGTTTATGAATGACATATTATGACTTTTATGAGTAATGCATGGATGATAGATGTCGTGGTATTTCAAAACATATCCATCTTGAAGAAGATGTGGATGCTCTGCCTGAGGACTTCTGACTCCTGTTTGGGGATGAAGTGGATGGAAATCCTGAGAAGAAAGATAACTTTGATTCCTCCGATGCACTTATCTGACCAAGTTTTGAGCCCAGATATTGTTGAGGATGGTAGAAATCGAGAAACACGTTGTTGAGGATCTTATACATAGACCTGCTGGGGAGAGACTGGGAGGTACTCTACTGGGGATCTTGCGTGTAAATCCTGCTGGAGAGTATTTGATAGTTGCTGGGAGACCGGGTTAGAAGGATCTGGAGCCTGTTGAAATTTCTGGTTGGGGAAGTAAAAGATGTGGGTTTCCTCCGATGCACTATCTGACCAAGTTTCGTGTCCGGATCTGATCTTCTTTGGGGAAAGGGAATTGTTGGGAGATATTTTGCTGGGGATAAATACCTCGGATGGGGATGAAGCGCTACTGCTTGGGAACTGATGTAACATGATTTAGTTGAGTGGAATCACTGCTCGAGGACCAACGTAGACTCCTCTGGGGAAGGTTTGTTGTGAGTGACACCTCTGTGGGGATCATGCTCTGTGGGGGAATGCATTGGTGACTTTCGTCGTCATCTCAATTCCTGGAGCCTGTAGCAATTACTTTGTTATGTTTACTTTTCGCATGTTTGTGAATAGATTTTTATTGTCAAATGCATATAATCATTCAAAGCAAACGTTGGACTTTATGCAAACGACAACAGCAAAAATTGTAAAGAGAAAGAAAATTTGCATTTATTTGAAAGGTGGCGTATGGCCAAGTAGTCTGTATACAAGAGAAGTAAAAAAAAAACTATGCGGAAACAATCTCGTTAAGTTCCAACTATGCTAGTACTCATATATTTCAACTATCTCATCTCCTTGCTGTCAGTAGAAAGTGAGTAGATTTTCGCCATTTGAATCTTGAATCTTGATAGTAGTGCAGAAAGGTGACCTAGGCGAGACATAGTCGCGCTTAAATCCCTAACTTTTGCCTAGACCGCCCTTTCGGGTTTTCATCTCTGGGATACCCTTTTTGCCCAAGCCCTTTTCGGTTTTCGACTTGTCGGTGTACATGTTTTGTATATATCCTTAACTTTTGCCCGAACCTTTTGGTTCGCAAGATACCCTTATTTTTGCCTAGGTCGATCGACCTAGCGGGTTTCGTTATCGTAGTATTTTTGACTATGTCGTTCACGGGTGTGGGAAGTCTTCACCATCCATGGTGCTAAGTATCATAGCTCCATGGAAAATCATTGACTACAAATGTTCCCTCATATGTGGGAGTCCACTTGCCCCTGGGATCACCTTGTGGAAGAATGATGCGCTTGACTACTAGATCACCGACTTGGTAGACTCGGTGCTTGACCCTCTTGTTAAATGCTCTGATCATTCGTTTCTGATAGATCTGTCCATGGCAGATGGATGCGAGTCGTTTCTCATCAATCAAGTTGATTTGGTCAAGACGAGTTTGGATCAATCATCTTCGCCTAGCTCTGCGTCCTGGAGGACTCTGGTTGAGGGTATCTGAACCTCGATTGGTAGGACTACTTCCATACCGTACAAAAGAGAGAAGGGGGTTCCCCCTGTCGATGTCCGTACTGTAGTGCGATAACCATGAAGAGCAAATGGTAACATCTCATGCAAATCTTTGTAAGTCACTGTCATCTTCTGTATAATCTTCTTGATATTTTTGTTGGCGGCCATTGCGCCATTCATCTTAGGCCGTCGGAGAAGAGTTGTGATGCTTGATCTTGAGCTGCGTGCGAGTTCGGTGATCATCTTGTTGTTGAGGTTAGAGCCATTATCGTGATAATCCTTTCGAGTGCCATACCGAGATAAGATTATGCTTGATAAAACGAGCCACGACATTCTTGGTAACAGATGCGAACGAGGCTACTTCTACCCACTTGGTGAAATAGTCAATTGCCACAAGGATGAAACGATGTCCATTGGAAGTGGTGGGCTTGACTTCTCCAATTATGTCAATGCCCCACATTGCAAACCAAGGAGTTAGAACATTGAGGTCTTGGAGGTCGTGCACTTTGTCTGCATAAATCTGGCATTTGTGACAAGATCGAGCATAGCGGTGACAATCAGCTTCCATGGTGGACCAATAGTAGCCTGTTCTCAAAATCTTCTTTGCCATCGTATGTCCACTGGAGTGAGTACCAAATGCGCCTTTGTGTAATTCTTCCATGATTAGTTCATTTTCCGTCCTAAGTAAGCAAGTCGTGGTTGCGCTTGTATAGAATGCCATTGCTGAGGAAGAATTTGGATGCAAATCTTCTCAAGAATTTCTTATCATTGACAGATGCCCCTGCGGGATATTCCTGAGTCTCAAGATACCTCTTCACATCGTAGTACCAAGGTTTCTCTTCTGCATCAAGCTCATAACAATATGTTGGTTCGTCGAACTTCTCAATGATGATCTGGGGAGCCTCGTTGTCCCATCTGACCTTGAACATAGATGACATAGTAGCCAATGCATCTACCAGCTGATTCTCTTCTCGTGGAATGTGATTGAAAGTAATCTCTTCAAAGTAGGGGATCAAACTAAGAACATGCTCTCGATATGGAATGAGATTCGGATGCTTTGTATCCCACTCGCCCTTAATCTGACTGATCACTAAAGCTGAGTCTCCAAACACTTGCAAGAATTTGATTCTTAAGTCAATAGCGACTTTAATACCCATGATGCCGCCGTATTCGCCATATTGTTAGTGCAATGAAACATAATCTGGCGGTGAAAGGTATGTCCTGTGGGAGATGTAATGATGGCGCCAATGCAATTGCCAAGTGCGTTTGAGGCTCCATAAAGACCATGGTCCATCGGGATCCTTGTTCGAGTCCTTAAATCGGGCACGGTTCTTCTGATCGATGACTAGTAAAACATCTTCATCTGGAAATTGAGCGCATAGGCGATAGTCATCTACGGCTTGATGAGCCAAATGATCGGCTACTACACTTCCTTTGATCGCTTTAGAAGTGTCTTGGATGTCGTATTCGTCAAGATCATTTGCCATCTTGCTATTCTTAGGAGAGAGTGGTTTCTCAAATATGTATTTTATCGGATCCATCTTGGAAATCCAAGGTAGTGTGAGTCAACATATCTTGTCTTAGTCGTGAGCACCAAAGCGTTGCAAGTTTTCTCATTGTGAGTATCTTGTTTCACGATCGGTAAACTTTTGCTAAGGTAGTATATTGCATACACTTTTCAACGGACTCGTCATGTTGCCCACACACCCATTGAGTTCTCTAACATCAAGTACATGATAAGAGGTCTTCCTTGGCGGCATCGGGATAGGAGGATTACATGGGTATTCCTTGATTTTGTCAAAAGCGATCAGCAATCGTCGTTCCATTCCACTACTTGATCTTTCTTAAGTAACTTGAAGATTGGCTCACAAGTAGCGATTAGATGTGCAATGACACAGCAATGTAGTTCAATCGGCCCAAGAAACCTCTGACTTCCTTCTCGGTGCGGGGAGCTGGCATCTCTTGAATGGCTTTAACCCTTGCAGGGTCAACCTCAATACCTTTACCACTGACAACAAACCCTAGGAGCTTACCGGATCTGACTCTAAAGGTGCACTTGTTGGGATTAAGTCTTAGTCTGTACTTCTTCAACCTATCAAACAGTTTCTACAAATGATCAAGATGTTCTTCTTCTGTCTGTGATCTAGCTATCATGTCGTCGACGTAGACCTCTATCTCGTGATGAATCATGTCATGAAATAACGTCACCATAGCACGCTGAGAAGTGGCGCCTGCGTTCTTTAGTCCGAACGACATAACCTTGTAGCAGAAAGTGCCCCACTGTGTAACGAAAGTAGTCTTCTCCATGTCTTCAGGAGCCATTTTGATTTGATTGTAACCGGAGAAACCATCCATGAAGGAGAAAACCTTATGCTGAGCGGTGTTGTCAACCAGAACATCAATATGAGGAAGTGGAAAATCGTCTTTCGGACTCGCTTTGTTCAGATCTCTGTAAACTACACACATTCGTACCTTGCCATCCTTCTTGGGCACAGGTACCACATTTGCAACCCATTGTGGATAGGAAGTAACGGCTAGGAAACCGGCATTGAGCTTTTAACCGGCTTTGATTTTCTCGACATCTCGGGACGCATGCGATCTTACATTTCACGGGAGAAAACCTTCTTTGTCGGTAAGGTGTACCACAATATCAATGTCAAACTGGCATGTCTTCGTATGACCAAGAAAAACCTCAATATAGTCTCGTAGCATCGAATCAACCTTTCTTTAACATTCTCAAGACCCGTTCTTATCTTGATCTCTTTTCATCTTCATCGACCCAATTCACAACCTCCGACTCTTCATGCGGTGTATAACTTGCTCTTCTTCTTGTGATCGACAAGTTCTCTGGCACTTCACAATCTTCCTCACCTTCGTCTTGGCTTGGTAGATCGGATTATCAAGTCATATTTAGCAATAGCATAGTTATCAACGAGATTCGGAGTGATTTGTGTATCACGGGTGTGTGTAAGAAACACATAGCTTTTTGAAAGGGTGATAAAGTAAAGAAAAAACAACAATTGAATGCAAAAGTCCAACGATTTTATTGAATGAAAATATGCAAATGACGAAAATAACCCTCACAAGCGAGCCATGATGCCGGGCAAGGCACTAGGCTTTAGAGTTTATTGTTTAAAACACGAAATCGAAAAGCAAAACAAAAACAAGAGCAATTACTCTGTCTAAAGGAGATTGGTATGCGTCTTGATCTTCCAATTCTTGAGCCCATTATGCGGAGTTGGGAAGATCCACTTGCGATGTCGAAGTCGTTGTCGTCGTCTTCTATAGCATGGATTCCACGATGCGGAAAGGAAGTTGCACGTTCGCGGCGTATCATCTGTGACCCTTGATGGTGAAGCCTAAACCGGTCTTGTTAGATTTGAAAGGAAGATCGGGAGCTGTCCCAAATAGTACTACCTCCTTCTTCAATGCTTGAGCATCCTTTGAGGCCATCCTAGGCGGAACTGTGTAACCGGGAGTGACGGGAGAGTCAGCGGCATGACTGGTATTGTTTCAAAAGCTTGACAGAGTCTCGTAGAATTCACCCTCCACCTCGAGGTATCGAAATGAGTGGTGACCATATATTCTTCTTCACCACATCTGTAACAACCTTCCCTTTCTTTGGGTACTTACCGATGCAAGGTAGAGTAACAACACCGCCCCATGTATCCAAGGCGTCCAAGTAGGCAAGAGTAAGTGGACGGATGTCCATGACAAAGAAAGTGGAATCAAAGTCGGGAACCGACTTTAACGGGCAGAATGAGCTCTCCAAGTACTGTTCGCTTAGAACCATCAAAAGCTCTCACAATAATGTCACTAGGTTTCAGAACCAACCCTTCAATATCAAGTCGATCAAAAGAAGTCTTTGGTAGGATGTTCAGAGCAGAACTAGTATCCACCAAAACATGAGATAATGTAATTCCCTTGCATTCAACAGAGATGTGCAAGGCTTTGTTGTGTTTCTTTCCTGCAGGAGTCAGATCAGCATCAGAGAAGCCTAGGCCGTTGTTGGCAGCCAGGCTAGCAATACAAACTTCAAATTGGTCAGTAGTAGTGTCTTGCGGTACGTGAGCATTCTTCAGAAACTTCACCAAGGCGTTAGCATGGGCCTCAAAGCACAAGAGCAGAGCAAGCATGGATATCTTGGACGGAGTCTGTCCCAACTGTTCTACAACATTATAGTCACTCTTCTTGATAATCTTCAGAATTTCCTCCATTTCTCGTTTGGAGGTGTCCTCAGCAACTTCCTTTGGTACTACATGCGGCGGGATGAGTCCTTGGTTCTTTCCTCTAGCTTGGGAATGGGTTGAATATTTGGAATGCGAGTTGGAGTCGTAGTGTCTTTTGGAGGAGAGATATAGAGAATACCCTTCGGTTCGGTCACCTTACTTGACCTGTGATGTTGTCAATGTCGGAATGGTAGCTTCAAGTAAGATCTTCAATGGTCGAGGGTCTTGCTTGCGCCATGATAGTAAACATCAGCTCCATAATTCCAAGGAATAGCCTTGTCGGAGGAATATGGGACTGGTCTGGGAGAAGTAATGATGAGAGGTGCCACCCTAGGCACAGGATCAACAGAGGAAATCCTTATTGTGTTAACATCAGCATAGTTTGCTGGGAAATCGTCACCCCATCCGGTTGCCTTAACATCTTCAATAGGAATCTTGTAGCTCTCAGGGACAGTGTACTTCACCATGTAATCAAACCTTCCACTTGGCTGACCCAAGGTATCCCATGCAGACGGTATAGCTTCATTCACATCTCTGATCTTCAGTTTCTTAGACATGTCTTCACACAGACTCTCCACAGGCGGTTTCAGGAATAGTATTTCACGGTTATCCATCATGCCTTGAACATGTCTTCTCAACCAAGCACACCGTCCGGATGGGCACCAACGACAATTCTCGGGCATCACGGATTGACACGGCTTGCAAATTCTTCTTAATATCATCAGAGGAATGGTCAAGTCATCTATGTTGAAAACGTAAGTATCTTCACCAACAACATTGGAACTTTTGTCATGGTTAGGCATAGGAGCATTGATCACATTTGGAGTCTCAATAGGAGGGTCAAACTCAATCTGCTTAGCTTCAATCATATCCTGAATTTTGTTCTTCAGAGCC
This sequence comes from Vicia sativa, assembly GCA_021764765.1. Classification (NCBI taxonomy): domain Eukaryota; kingdom Viridiplantae; phylum Streptophyta; class Magnoliopsida; order Fabales; family Fabaceae; genus Vicia; species Vicia sativa. The sequence continues at coordinate 40,167,610 of CM038796.1, read as the reverse complement.
CAACATTGTTTGTCGTGCCAGGCTATTGGAGTGGTAAGCACGCTTAGCATTAGGATTGTATCTCGGAGAGGAGGTATTGACACTCTGAGGAGGATCCTTCAAAGTAATCAGCTCTGCTTTCAACATGTGTTGCAAGGCTTGCGACAATGGCATGTTGATCTTTGTAAACTATCTTCGTGGCGCGTTCTGGCTACGCGTGTTGTCTCGCTGAGGTTGCGCTGATGTAGGGTTGGAGATCACAAATGCCCCCACAGATTGAGCGCGGTCGGTCTTGGCTCGGCTTTTCTGACCATACACAACATTAGCTTCTTTCTTATCACCAAAAGGTCTCTTCGCACATTTGATGATGACTCTACATGAATCTTTCCACTCTTGATACCAGCTTCAATACGCTTCATCAATATCATTTCGGTGAACCGGTGAAGAGTTCCAATCGGATGATTGAAGAATGGGCTGTCAATGTTCCATAAACATATCAACCAACTCCTATTGGACAAGGGTGGTGAACTCACTGCTAGATCTCTCCATTTCTGAGCATATTCTTTGAACTTCTCATCACGACCCATAGACATGCTCTGTAGTTGCATGCGAGTGGGTGTCAATTCAGCATTGTACTCATACTGCCTGTAGAAAGCATCGCTAGGTCACTCAGTACGGATATGGTCATTATCTAGTGATAATACCACTCCAATTGAGTTCGGACAAACTCTCTTGAAAATAATGCATCCACAACTTTACATCATCGGTGTGGGGTTGATCTTACGAGCGTAGGACTTCAAATGCGACTTTGGACAAGAAATGCCATCATACTTGGCAAAAGTGGGAACTTTGAACTTGGGAGGAATCACCACACGAGAACAAGGCTCGGATCATCAAAATTCAGCCGGACATCTTGAGTTTTCCACATTGAGACGGTCTTCAAGTTGCTTGTACTTGTCATCTTCATCAGTCTTGGCTATAGTCGGGCGATCCTCTCTCTCTTTCTCAGGCTCACGCTGGTCATCTTCATTACCCTTGACACTCCCCTCATTCTTGACACTTCCTTCTGAGAGCTCTATCCGGCTAACCACTTTAGGACCACCTTTGTAGCGTCTGCCCATGTTGAGAAGACCGACGACCTTCTTCTTTCTGTTGATGAGCTTCTTCAAATCTTCTTGGCCTTGGACCAAGCTAGTGAACATCTTGCCGAGCATTACAGTCGGAGATCTTTGTGATTCAAGAGCCATTTCTGCTAAAATAAATAGCGAGAGAATGAGAAAACCAATCTTCAATGTACCTGTGATGCAATATTATGCTATGATATGCAATTTTTATGCGAATGCAATGCAATGTTTCAAGGACCTTAGAGATTTAAATTTGTTAAACAAGCACGAACAAACATTTATTAGTTCTCTTTTTATTCTTTTTCTTTTTTTAAGTACAAAAGATAGTTCAAAACAATAAAAGAAAAGCATAAAAATCCTAAAGCTCTAAGTCTCCCATGGGCGCTTCCTCTTGGTGCCGAGGTAGGCGTTGATGTTCCGCTCCTCGTGAAGTAGCTTTGTCAACTCTAGCACTTTCTTCTCGCTTGCGTAGCACTGAGCTTCAAATGTATCCCTTTCTTCTTTAAGTTGAATCCAGGATCTCTTTAAGTCTTCAAAATTAGTAGGCATGTCGGGATGGAGAATGGTATAGGACTCGTCACCTATAGCAACAGGTTCCATAATTACTGGTAGAACAGGCGTGAATGACATCATGAGGTTTTGAGCTCGAGCTCTCACCCATTTGAGGTAAGGTTCCCAAGGAATGGAGTTCTGGTGCCCCAAAGTCCTGGTATCAGTCTTCTTTACCATGCCCCAAGCGTGTATAAACCTTCGTCGGTAGTTCCGGAGATCGTGGCTGTAGTCGAACACAATATCTTGGAGAAGCATATCATGAGGACCATCTCTTCGAGAAAAACCAAACTGGCGTAGAGCTAAAGAAGGGTTGTAAGTAATACCTCCCCTTATACCAAGCAGTGGTACATTAGGGAATTCTCCACAACGCTCGATGAATGTGAAGTCCTTTTGAGAGAAAAGACTCCAACGGATATCTGAATGAGAGAGTGACATTAACCTTTGAGACCACTTCATTCTTTGTTCGTTCTTCAAAACTGATGGAGGAAGGTGCGAAATAAACCACCTGGAAAGTAACGGTATGCAACACATGAGAGTTCCTTGTCTCTTAGTAGTACGAGTGTGGAGAGAATGCAGAATATCTCCAAGTAAAGTAGGCATAGGATTACGGGTAAGAAACAACTTGATGGCGTTGACATCTATGAATTGATCTGAGTTAGGGAATAGAACCAAACCATAGATTAGCAAGGCCACAATATCTTCAAATGCATGGAAACTCATAACTTTGAGGAATTCTCGGGCTTTCCTAATCAGGAACTTAGCAAGTAAACTCTTAACTCCGCTTCTAGTTTCCCAATTGGCTTCAATGTCTGAGCGCTTAAGATGTAAGGCTGATGCAATGTCTTCGTACCTAGGAACCTTTTATAGACCGGTGAATGGCATTTGATCAAGAATAGGTATCCCAAGTAGCTTAGAGAACTCTTCCAAGGTAGGAACTAACGATAATCTAGGAATGTAAAGCAATGGTGTTTGGATCAAAGAACTGGAATAGGACATGCATCATATCTTCTTCAAAACGGAGATAACCAAGTCAAGTAGATAACCATGCCTTTTGATGAAGGCGTGGTGGGAATTTGAAACCAATTCTTTGGTGAGAAGGTATACTCATGAAGTTGATTCGGATAGTCTTTCTAGAAGCCATAATCCCTACAAAGCAGAGCAAAGATAAATCCCTAGGTCCTTGAAATAGTTAGAAATGATATGCAATGCGATGATGTCATGATGTCATGTTTAGCACACACAAACAATTCACACAATGAGCCTACGTTTAAGGCTTGCAAGAGGTATAGGTGATTACCCACCAAAAGTTTGAGTTGGTTCATCTGTCCTATAATAGTAACGGGTTCTAGGAATCTCATATCATTGATCTTTCTCGTAGGCGTTTATTTCAATCGACTACCAAGTGGTCGACGAAAATATCCCAAAAGTCGGATCTTAATGGCGTAGCATCGAGTATCACCAACCTTAGTCGCACCAAAGCCGACCATCTCACTACCTTCTAATGGCCAAGATGGGTCAATTAAGGTTCTAAAAGTTTAGTTAATGCTTGATGACACCACGTAGAAGCCAAATACTATCCTCAACTTGGAAATGAAGAGTATCGGGACATCAAAGTGTCACACTAACGTAGCCATCATGTTGACCGTTTTGATATCGTCTAACAGTCGCGACGATTTATTGCTACTTACCTAAAGGAAACCGGATCGGTGTAGGATCCCACAAATATAATACCCAAGCAACCCTTAAAGATAAAGCAAGCAAGTCAAACAAAGCGATAAAAGTGATCTAGAAATCCCTAAGGTATTCTCTCTTTAGGGTGTCTCCCGTGAGTCGCCATTACATGTGGTGAAGCCGACTTTGAGATTTTGTATCGCAAATGTGCGTATAGCAAGAGTCGCCACCGACTTTTCTTTTATCCAATTAAGGGAAGGTAAAAGAAGGAAAAGACCTTCGTTAGATTACGAGTAAGGTTATGAAAAGGAAGGTATTAGCACCCTTTTCATCTGTAGTTATCTACGGGCTCTTAGTTGCTCTTAGATCACTTTAAAATTGTGCTTTCTGTGTGTTTGAAATTTTTTTTGAAAAGGCATTTCGCTTTGACTTTGTAATGATTCATGTAGGAATGTATACAAAGTGTTTGGAAATGTTTCGTTTTGAAAAGAGTTTGAACTTTGACAAAAGTGTGAGGTGTGAAAAGTATTTGATTTGAGCAAGCAACTAAAAGTCTTATTACCTACTCAGAATTGGTCGTTTTCGTGTTTATTTTGCGTTCCTTTAGAATAGTTATATCCATACCATTAGTTGGTAGGTAACCCTATTCGTTGGATGTAAGAGGGACATTCGAAGGGACATCGTATGGTCATAGAAGGCAACTTGTAGGAAGTATCCTAGCACATTCGAAGGGACTATCATCATTTTTCGTAGGCGACAATCGAGGGTCAAGATCATGTATTCGGAGGCGACATCGTGGGCCTATGATCTTTGTATCGAAGGGACTATGATGATTTGTTTTGAAGGCAACGGTGCTAGAATACCTCTACGTTCGAGGGACTTGACCATTTGAATTCGTAAGGCAACGAGCGAGAATTACCCTAAGGGGTGTATGTGTGAAAAGAGTGTGTCAAATTCAGATATGTTATCTTGAAATTATCAGTGATCTATGTCCAATTTTAATCTTGCCATACACACCTAATTACTAGCAGTTTATAAGATGCGGAAAGTAAATTGCGGAAATGTAAAGTGCGGAAAGATAAATCCTACGCTATTACATGGCTTTGGGGCAGATACATAATTGAAAAGTGCGGAAAATAAAAGTCCTAATTACACTATTACATCCCATAGGCAATTACATAATATGAAAAGAAAGCGATAAAAATTGTCAAAGCAGGATAACACGTGAACAGATGAAAAATCGGGAAATACGATGAAATTGAATAAGAGGAAAATGTTAGTAAAAATAATAATTTTTGAATGAGAAAAAGTTTTCATGCTAGAAATAACATTAATATGCTAAAATAATTTTTTGAGATTTTTTGGAGTTAATTTAATAATTAAAAATCAATTAAAGGTGATTTAAATGATAAAATAGCAATTACATAAAATATGCATGCAAAAATAATATTTTTAATTTTAAAAAATTAAATAAACATTTTTCTGATGTGTATGAAAAAATAAATATTTTTGGTATTTTTTAAATGCATGATAAAAATTATGAAAGATAAATTAAATTGTATGAAAAATATTAAATAGAAAATATAAAAATAGAAAAATATGCAAACTTGTGAAAAATGCTTTGCCATGGCTGGGATTCGAACCGGTGACCTTGCCTTCACAACCACACGCCTTGACCAACTGAGTTGGCTTACACACGTGTTTAAAAACCGGAGCGAATGGATTGTAAACGGGTGTCGTTCCCTGATTGCACAAATCACGCGCCAACCATCATCTTCTTCGTTTTGAATTTTTGAAAAGATAGCGTCGGCCTCAGTTCGACGCTATAGTCCCTGCAAATCCTAAAATCAAACACAAGCAATATAAATGACATTCAAAGGCAGGGTTCGATTGGAAACATCGTTCTGAACACGATGGTGGTGGTCGTTTTGTCCAATTTAACCGATTTAAGGAAGCCCCAATTTGGTTCGGAAAACCCTAGCAATGGTAATTCGTGTTTTAGGCCATGGAAATGCAATCAAACTACCCAGAAAGTTTCCAAACTTCGTTCTAATCACAAAACAAACAACAAAACACGTTAATAATGCATGAAAATTGGAAATCGATTTTGGAAAAATAAGAACAAACTGAATTCTGGACTTCTCGATTCTTGATGGTTTTGAGTGTTGTAAGGTCTGGATCGATTCTAAAGACCTCAAGGAATGCAATGGGATGCTTGGAATCAACTGAATCGAGCTAGAACTGTGGCTGCAAGTAGCTTGTGAAGCACAGATTTTTGACTTTTAGGTTAGGGTTCTTGAGGCAATTTTTCTGTTCTTTCTTGTGTGGTATGCATTGTATATTTATAATGGATGGAAATTGAGCTGATTTGAGGAACAAATAATGGTTAATCAATGCAAAGATCAATTGATTTTGTACAAAATCAAATCTTATCTTTTTTGATCAATTTCAATCAAATTCTTGCCAAATCCATGATAATTTCGAAATTTTCCAGCCTTTATGGGTTACTTGGATCCCAAGAATGAGAGAAAAAATCAATTTGCAATTAATTTTGATTTTATACCTTATTTTTTAATTTAATTTGTATTTAAATGAATAAAATCAAAATTAAATAGAAAAATAAAGTTAAAATTCGTGGCATTGGGCTTGGATGTTCCAAATTGTATAAGGAACAAGTTTGAATGAAGAAAAACTAGGCCCATTTGCAAAATTTTTGATTTTTACAAGTATCTCTCTTTGTGCACTTCTCCAAAATTGCCCCAACTTGCACAAGGTGTATTTTGCTCAATTTTCCACATTTTTGAGTGTTCTTGGACTTTTTAGAAAGCTCTAAGAGTCCTCTAACCAACCTCTTTGGTTTCATCTCAATTGGAGTTTCCATGCTCAATATATCTTCAAAACAAAAAGTTGACTTTTGTTGACTTTGAAAAGGACCTGTAATGTTTTGATCCATACCTTCCAAATGAAGCCTTTTTTGAACATTCTTGTGAGACATGAAGTTGTATAGAATTTAATTTCCTTCAAAACAAGAGGTGGTGGAAAAATTTCGGAGAAAGTATGAAGAGGTTATGCTCAGTCAAAGTTCAGTTGACTTTTCCTCAAGAAACCCTAATTTGGAAAGTTTGACTTTTGAGCAAATCTTGAGTTTTCTTGATGAATCATGATCAACCCTTGATCAAATGATGAATGTAACTTCAAAATGAGGATGTTGACCAAAAATCATGAAGTTTGACTGTATGTTGACCACGTTGACTTTTGCCCAATCTGTTGATTTTCAACCATCGAGCAATTTATGAGGAAACTTGACTTGTGAGGCTTGAAACTTGACATGGAGAATCTTTGAAGCATATGAGGAGGCATGATGACCATTGGAGATGTTGGAAGTCCATCTGGACCTGAGAATTACCAAACCCTAGTTTGGGTTGATTGTCTAAGAGAGGGTTTGTCTGATCAACCTTTGAGGAATCCTTGAGCATGGATGTATGAAATGTCTTGAGAAGTTGGAGGGAAAATTTTGGGGTATGACAGCGTCGCCATGCGCTGATACTCGCACTCACATACTCTTCACACTTGGTAATTCAATACCAAGGCGTGGACATTATTCCTACAACGAAAGCTTCTATGGTCCTAAGTTCCTAATTGATTGATTCGCCCTTGGCTATGGTCTTTCTTCCGCCCCCCTTATGTTTCCCCTTATTTGTTTGTGCATTGCATTGTTTATGTGTTTCTGCCAAAGCACTTGTTTGCTTCCTCCCTTTGTATCACTTAGTTCTTCAACCAAGGTTGATATTAGGATAGCCTCCCCTAGGATCGCTCGGCTAGAGTAGCTTTCGATCTTAGATATTAGGATTGTCATCCAATCATGCTAGCTTAGTTAGAAGCTCCCTTTATCATTAACCTTAGGATTAGTGGTTGTATTATAACATTAGGGTAGAACTATATAGTTTCCCTTAGATGTTTTCTTCTTTATTTTGAATACTTGCATTTAATACTAAAATTTCTTTCTTTAATTAGAAAAGGTATTTTTAGAATAATTTATATGGTCAATCTTTAACCAATTTCGCATTAATTGTAAATTATTGTTTTAAATATATTTAATTTTAGTTTTTATAAATTTTAATCTATTTTTTAAACAATATCGAAGTATTAATAACACATTTTTTAAATGTATTTTTTTCACATTTTTTGAGTTTACCTAGAAATCCTTGAAGTTTTATTCTTATCTTCAAATATTAAAAAAGAAACTACGAAATTACAAAACAACAGTTTTTCTAGAAAAACGCAGATCTTCTTCGATAATTCATGTCCGTGGAGGTTAAGGGAAACACTTCTTGGATCTTGAAAGGTCTCATGAAGATGCGGACAAATGTGGCTCCAATGCAGTCTTGGAAAAAGGTGAAGAGTGGTGGTAAGTTCAAAATGAAGGATTTCTATGAAGAGGCCCTGAAGCACCATCCTAAACCAAACTAGCATGGTATTATCACTAAGAATCAAGCGAGGCCTATAGCGATGTTCATGCTATGGCTTGCCTGCCATGGCAGACTTTCAACCAAAGATAGGTTGTTGAAAATTGGTGTCCATGTTGATCCTGCATGTGTTTTCTGTGGAGGTAATGAAAGTTTCCAACACCTTTTCTTTGACTGCAGGTACACGAAAGCTATTTGGAGGAAAATCCTTAGGTGGATGCATATTCGTCATGACAATAAGGGATGACAACAAGAATTGGCCTAGTTAAGTAAGATCTGCAAGTGTAAAAAATGGAGAAGTCATGCTGTTCGGGTGGCCATAGCAGAAACAGTGTATGTCGTTTGAATGGAGAGAAACAAAATTGTTTTTAGTAACAGCCATAGTGGAAGTACTATGGAGAATAGAATTATAGAAAACATTGTAAATAGATTGTGGATTTCCACTAAGTTTAGAGATAATGTAGTGTATCTTTTAATGTCGTAGCTTTCCTGGGTTGCTTTTGGGCCCGTTGGACCCTAAGGGTCGCGCTTTGTGTGTAATCTATTTTTTTTGTGATATATAATCATTATTTCCAAAAAAAAAATTGATGTCAATTATGTCAGTTGTCTTTGAAGATTCCTTGTTTCTTTCAAAGATCTTGCAAACAGAAAATCATCCAACAAACTTTTATTCAAAAATAAACTTCATATCTTCATCCACTTCTTCAACTAACTAATAAATTATTTGAAAATAAATAAAAGAAGTAAAAAAATGTAAAGAAGATCTACAACCTTAACAAATAAAAAAAGAAAAAAAGTGTTAAGAAATTAAAAAGGAGAAAAAATTTATGCTAAAACGTACACTTTTAATTTTGTTTTTAAGTCAATTTTTGAATTCATATAGATTAAAAACCTAAAAAGACAAAAACGTTTAAGCATACATTTAAAGCCAGTGTTGTGTTTGTATAGATCTGCAACCTGAAAAAACAAAAATATGTAATAGTTTATTCAGAAAACTAAAAATTCTATCATTCATCTTGTTGGATCATTTTGTATCGGTCTTCAATCCATGAATCTTAAAACGAAACACCGTCATAAAAACGAAAAACATTAAAAAAAACATATTTTTAAAGCTTCGACATGCAAATCCTAAACCTGAAGAACAAAAATTTCCAAACCTGAAAAAAAATTGTGAATATTATTATTGATGTTTTTGGACCAGTTTTCCTCTTCGTGTCTCCAAATATTTGTACATCTTAAAAAAATAAAAGAAGAAATATGTTAGAAAGAAGGTGAAAATATGAAATAAAATATACCGATTATAAAACAAACAAATATTATCACTAAAAATAGATCTGTTGTACTATGATTTGTGAGTAGAGAGAGAGAGAGAGAGAGAGAGAGAGAGAGAGAGCGTTGAAAGTAGGGGTGGACAGCGGTCGGTTTGGATTGGATTCGGGCCCAAAATATCAAACCATTTGAAACCATGGATTAGGGTACTAGGCCCAATTCCGACCAAAATTATAATCGGTTTGATCGGATTCGGTTTAATCGGTTTGTCGGTTAAATTGGACCAAATTATTCGGTTAACTGATATTGAATTGTCATGAAAATTCAATTATATTCTAATTTTTTTAATTAAAAAAATATTAAATAATAACTTTAAAGCAATAATAAGTATTTTGCATTAATAACAAATGACACAATTTAACGCTATTTTGCATTCAAAAAATAAATTTGCGCCTTCATCTTTCTTGATATTGCATGGCTCTCTCTCTCAAGTGAGCTGCCTCTGCTTATGCTTCTTTATACTTATCCATGACCTAAGCAATAAAACATATTTGAACAAGAAGTCATATATCACTAACAACCCCATAATTCTGTAAAACACAAAAATATTTAAATATTCATTAAGTGTATGCATATCACTGGAAAGTAGGAAATGAATTTAAATTCTATGTGGTTTAGAATCAAAACAAAAGCCAGTAACTATTTATCCACCATTGAGTTCATACACAAGCATACTATTTATATGCACACTATCACATACTTTACCAATATAATATTAGAGTAATCTAAATTGTATGCACACACATTGTCACGTACTTTAAAAGCAAGCATCTAGCTTGTGATTTGAAAGAATACTTTACAAGCATATATAAATATCACTAGCAAGCAAAGAAAAACATGTTGTCAAATATTTGCAGAGAAAAACATATAAACATATTGTCACTAACAAACAGAGAAAAACATATTGTCACTAGCATGCAGTGATAAACATTGAAGCCATTAGCAAGCATATATAAACATAGAGTTTTAAACATAAACTGTATGCACTTTGTCACTCCTACTATATCCTATTATCATACATACCGTGACTCATACAATTTCAAACATACATTTTCAAACATAGATAAACATACACAAATATGTACAAACATAAAATCATACATACCATGAATGTACCAATGAGAATAAAGAGAGAAAACTATCAAACAAGGAGATTAAAAGCAAACTTCATGTAACTGGTTGATTTGCAAGATTCATGAAAGGAATCAAAATTTATCAGATTATGAAAATGTAGAATACACTTGATTCTCAGGTATGAAAGTATACCGATTGACAAGACTTCTTTCAATATCAGTGCCATACCCAATTAAATAAGCTAGCTCATGAACTGCCAAATACATGTAAAAATAAAAAAACAACATTAGTTAACATTGGTATGTCACATAATATCAATATATCAATATATTAAGTAATAATCCGAGCAAACAAAACAGGGAAGGAAAAAGGAAAAAATAATGTCTGATTTAAGCCATAATGAAACCAAAATAGATAGACGGACTATTTAGTGACTTCATGAGACAAGCATTTCACCTTAACTCTGGCTAAAGAATATAGGTCACCAGAAATACAAAAGAACTCCTTCTATGCTTCAGGTGCCACAAGTTCATCACTATGTTGGAAGCGGTTGCTTCAATTAAAGCCAAGCAAGCAATTATCACCCAAACTTCACGGATACAAAAAGGAAGAATATGCTGAGAAGAAATAGTATATAGAAGTCCATGTCGGATAAACAAAAGGTAAATACATAGTTCAAATTGAACTAATTTAGGAAGATACAAGTGAGCACTTATGAACAGCACAATAAAATACCTTATTCAATGCCAAGGATTTTGAAAAGCTTAATTAATATGAACGATAACCTCGTGATGCTACCTGAATAGGCCGACTCAACTTGAATAAGAGCTGCAAAATGACAGTAAAGTACTAAATCATAGGAGGCTTAATAAATAAGTAGTTGATGAACACAAGGATCTCTAGCTCAAATACTGAAAACTCAAAAACTAAAATACAACCAAAACACAAAACAATGAAACAACACCCAAAATACATTGTGACCAGCTAAATATTTACTCATTCATTCAATAGGTTCAACAGGTTCATAGAAATGGCCAATTTCAACAATTTCAACAGTTTCAACATTCATTTATACATAAACCAATTTAAACATTTACATACGTAGAATGAAAAATGCGCAATTTAGTATTTAACAGATTCATAAAAATGGTCAACAATTTTTTTGAGAGATTGAGAGATGGAGACATAGAACATGGAGTAAGTGAAGAAAACTTACATGACAGATCGATGTTGGGAAGGTGGTGGCGTATGTGGGTTGTATAGTGTTGATGAGATGAATACGGCGCTGCATTGTTGTGTGTTGGAGAGAGGAATGCTGAATGAAATTGAAACCCTAGCTAAGTGGAGAAAACTTAAGTTGAGTTTGGGTTTTTAATATTGGGCCAACCCTATTCACTTAATACAATATCCAAAACTACAATACTACTAAATAAACAGAACATATAAAACTTATTAGCCGGTCGGATGCGGACTCCGCTGGACTTAAAGCAATAAACTGAAACCGACCATATAAACCCATGCGAATGCAACACCTGGTAATCTGGTAACCCGAGAAACCGACTCAACCGACCCGTTTCTCTGCGGGCCAAATGGATCGGACGGATTGAGTTGGTTTTGGAATCTTTGTCCAGCCCTAGTTGAAAGAAAGAAGAAGTTAAAAGAAAGGGAAAGAGTTGAACCAAAAAGAAAGAGAGAGAGAAAAGATGTTTAAATGATTAAAAAAATTTTGTACACCTTTCAGACACGTTTATAAGCAACAAAAAAACTTTTTACATATATTGAATAATTGATATATTTGGTATAAAATAATTATTAGATACATCATTTATTTAATAAATTTAAAATATTTTCTGTTGCTTATAAATGTGTTCATAGTAGTAGTCATTATATAAGCTAATGAACATAAGTAATATAAGTTGGAAAAAAAAGAGAAAAAAAACAAAAGCTTTGAAGCACTTGAAGAAAGTGAAATGACCAATGAGGCGAATTTGGAAACAAATAGGGTATTCCCTCCTGCCACTATTATAAGCAAAGATTCTCGTTTTAGATTAATTAAATATTTGATGTATCTAGACTACATAGAAGTTAGATACATAAATAATTTAATAAATCTAAAAAATAAATTTTTACTTATAATAATGAAAAATTATGGGATGAAGTATTTTGGTAAAATTCAAAGCAGATGATTTTTTATATTGTAGATACTAATCCAATTTAATATAATGTCCTCTTTATTAAATATAATGAAAAGTTGAAAAATGGAATAGAAAGGTATATTAAAAATTACAATATTAAATAACTTAATAATGATTGAATTTTATTTATTATAGGGACAAATAATTAAAATATTTTTTTATTATTTATAAATATATTCGAATGATTGATGTATATAAAATAGAAAGCAAATAATTTTAGTATTTATATAAACTAGTATGTATATCTGTGCGTGTAAAAAACATAGTGGTAAATCAACAAAATATTTAATATGAGCTAATTATTCTATTTAAGAGATAAAAGACTTAGAATTTTAACATTTCAATAGAGTAATCAAACATAATTTTTTTTTTAAAAGAAAAGTAAATCAAAACTCGCTTGTATAAAAGATAAATAACTAAATAAAAAACTTCCTACAACATAAGCGTCAAATATAGTAAAAACAACAAAATTGGTTGAAATAAGCATAGAAAAACAACCTTCTAGCTCAATCTTAAAACAAATGACCATTGAAGAAATCATCCTAGCTATAGAAAAAATGGAATTGTCAAATTAGCAGCTTCGTTGTTACCACGCTCTTTCTTCTAAGCAATTTCTTATAAAATGGTCCATGATTTTTTCCATCTTTTGATCGTAGTGCTCCAAATTTCTACACTTGCAGACATATTTCGAGTTTCAATTGTGTTCTTGATCATATATATTTTTCTACTTGTCTTCTTTGCTTCCAAAAATGTTGGTGTACTTGACCTAAACAGAGTTTCCAAACCCTACATAGAGGCAACATTTTTACTACAACATCTGAAGCAACTGCATTGTAAATTTTCAGCAGTGAAACAATAAAACACATTATATTACATGGTCTCATAAACCATGACAATTGGTAACATATGATGGATGGGAGCAAATTTCAATCTTAAGTATGGATAATCACCATTGGACATTGTTCAAATCTAAAACTGATAGCAGATCAAACTCCAAACAAAATAAATAGAACATTTTGAAACAAACCCATTTTTTAAACTCATAAAATTATAAGAATCTGTCTAACAACAATGGCCATCACATAAACTTTGTGTTTTGAATTCACATATGGTACAAACCTTAACAAATGGAGAAGTCAAAAGTTCAAGTTTACCAGAGATGAACGAATCAGAAGTGTGAATAAGAATCGATGAAGTTGATCATAAAATATAGGTAAAAAAATAAATTACTTGGAAAATAGGAATTTGGAGATATGATGAATTCAAGAGTTTGCATTGAAAAAGTAATAACCTTGATGATTAAGTTTTGGGAAATGAAAAGGTGAGATGCGAAGCGGCCAAAACAAAAACAATTATTCTGTGTTATATCATGAGATCTTGTTAATATAATTTTTTAATTAATAACAAAAAAAAATTGAACTGATTCTTTTTTTTCAAAGCCCAATTTAATTAATTATTACAAATAAATAAATTACTTAAATAACTTTTCTAAAGACAATTAAAAAAAATTTCTATTTATAGTAACTTTTAAAATTGCTAGAAACTTTTATAAAATAGAAAGTAAAAATAAAATCTTGGTTAAGTTTTCGAAAAGATGACAGAGATACTAATTATGAGAAAACAGAAGTATGGATATTCTATGTTAAGTATTTTCTTCGGTCACAATTATAATAAGTACTTTCACATGAATTATTTACTAATATTAAATGCTTTTGACTTTATTTAAGGATATAATAGTAATACGGACATTAATTAATCTAAAAATTAATATTTTTACTTATAATAATGACTAAAATTTAAGATAATTTTTTTTATTATAATAGTGACAGAGAGTATCTTTAGGTTTCCCTCTTCCTTGGATTGATTCATTACTTCACCAAACAATAAAACACACCTTGTTACTATTTGTCATAAATCTTTAATTATGAGTAATGAGTAATCTTTGTTGGTGTACTCGAGAAGAGAGTGTAGTCTCTTCCTTTTCTCACATCACTCCCTCTCAAATCACTGCACACCTCTCAAATTATGAGTAATTTGGACATCTCATAATTGGCCTAATTTAAGTCCAACACACCCTTATCAAAAAGATAAAAATTCATTGATCTTCCTTCATGTAACTAATTGGAGATAGATATGGATTCTAAAATGGAAGAAAAATGGATAAAGCAGTATTGTAACCACCACAAGATACTACTTGTAGGAGAAGGAGATTTTTCTTTTTCACTATCTCTTGCAAAAGCATTTGGTTCCGCTTCTAACATAGTAGCAACTTCTCTTGATTCCAAAGGTACATTCCACTACACTCAAAATATGATTTAGTAGTCTCAAAATAATAGTTGATTCTGACTTTTTGTTTTCTTTGAAATGTTTTCATAGGATCATTAATAATAAAATATTCAAGAGCTTCAACAATCTTGAAAGAATTAGAAAATTTTGATTGTAACATTGTACATGAAGTGGATGCTCATACCTTCCATAAGCACCCAATGATACAAAATAAAATTTTCGATCGAATAATCTATAATTTCCCTCATGCTGGATTTGATTTGTCGGAGAATAATTTGAACCAAATCAGGTAAGTACTTATACTATAAGTTGCAAAAAAACCGTTTATCCAAACAGATTCTAACTTGTTGATATTTCAGGCATCATCAAGAAGTGGTAAGGGGATTTTTGAAATGTGCAAAGAAGATGCTTACTAAGGATGGTGAAGTTCATATTACACACAAGAATACCAATCCATTTTGCAAATGGGAAATAGTAAAACTAGCAGAGAAAATTGGTTTGGTCTTTGTTGAAAAAATACCATTTAAGATAAATGATTATCCAGGTTATGTAAACAAGAGAGGCTCAGCAGAAAACTGTGACGGAACTTTTCGGGTAGGTGATTCAAGCACCTTCATATTTTCTAAACCAAAATATGTAAAACCATTATCTTTGGGACTGCCGGTTTTGTTAGAAGTTTCGGAGTCAAGAAACTTGAAAAATTATGCGAATAAAATTATGTCGGCATATCAGAATCAAAAGAGTCTTAGAATTGCTTCCAAAATGGAAGGAAGATGGATAAAACATTACAGTAGCTGCCATAAGATATTGCTGGTTGGTGAAGGAGATTTCTCTTTTGCACTTTGTTTGGCTAGGGCATTTTGCAATGCTTCCAACTTGGTTGCAACTTCCCTAGATTTAAAAGGTATACATAATTTTTTTTGTCAAATAATTTAGTGATTGAAATTTATCCATATGTTGTGGGTTCAAATTTGCGTCCATGTAGTCAGACGTCTCATACACAGTTACCAGCCGAACTTGTTTAACTCTACAATACACATCTCAATTTGGTGTACTCAATATTTTCTTCATATCATAATGATGGTGAGTTTCAAACTAAAACAATTTCTTTTGCTAGTGACGGTGAAGACGAACTCCTTTATGGCTTCAACAAATATGCTAAACCTAGAGAGGTTAGGTTGCACAATTTTGCATGAAGTGGATGCCCATAACATGCACCAACACCCATTGTTGCTTCACAAATTATTCGATCGCATAGTGTTTAATTTTCCTAATGCTGAAGAATTTCAGTATCCAGAATATAAACCCTACAGAATTCAGTAAGTCAATCTTCTTCCAATATTATCGTATCATTTAAGATAAATTATTTTGTCATATGCCTAATGTTAAATATATTTTATCTTATCTAATAATAATATAGTACTGCATTAGGTCAAGAAAACTTTGTGTAGCAGTTCATTATAATTTGACAAACATGTATATATTTTTATGTTCAGGTATCATCAGAAGTTGGTGTTGGGTTTTCTCCAGAGTGCAACGAAAATGCTAACTTGTGATGGTGAAGTTCATGTGACACTAAAGACTACCCATCCTTTTAATAAATGGGAAATAGAGAATTTGGCAGAGAAAGCTGGTTTGGTATTGATTGAAAAGGTTCCATTCAAAATGCAAGATTATCCATGTTATGCAAATAAAAGAGGATCTGGACCCAATTGGAATGAAAAATTTCATGTTGGTCGTTGTAGTACCTTCAAATTCTCAAAAGCAAGAGATATGGAATTTTTTGTGGGGCTACCAGATATATCTGTGGACCTAAACTCAGTTCAGTTAAAACATGCAAGTTATTGTGAATTGAAGTTGTTGAGTGAAATTCAAGGTGTTCAAGATTATATTTCTGCGAAAAAATCAAATTTGATCTCAATGTGTACAATTTTATAAAGAGTGTGTGCTACAAGTGTGGAATCATGTAATGCTGAATATAAAGATTTTAGTTGTCATGTTCAAGCTTGTGACTAAAAATAATTCTAGATTCAATTTCCACTTTTGGAATTGATGGAAATTGAAAGAGTCGATGCCTTGAAATTGTAAAAAATAAGTATGAGTAGAGAAGTAAAAAAAAAACTAGAATTTCTTCTTTTGACAATTAGTGGTGGTGAATTTCATCGCAGAAAATCCAAAAGTACAAGACTTAATTTATATACATATGCGAATTCATAGTTATAACAGGTGAATTCGCAAGGGCACGTATGAATTAATTTTAAATATTAAAAAATACAACACATGACTTAATTCGTATATGTATATGCGAATTCATAGTACCAACAAATGAATTCGTAAGTGCACATACGAATTAATCTTAAATATTAAAAAATACAACTCATGACTTAATTCGTATTTGTATTTGTGAATTCACAGTTTCAACAGATAAATTTGCAAATGCACTTGCGAAATAAATCAAATAATTCAGTTGGTGGTGGTTCGTAAGTGCACTTACGAATTCTGGATATTATTTTTAAAAAAAACCTAAATAACAAAGCCATAGCAATCATGTTCCTATTTGTCCCAATTCTTTGGCCCTTTACTTTTAAGATTCTTCAATTTTTAGTTTTTTATGGGTCATTTAAGGGGTTCAATATATAATTTATTTGAAAATTAATTTATTTTGAAAAATAAAATAATATTTTATAAAATAAAAAATTGATTTTTTCATTTATGAAAAAAGTTGACTTTTTACGACTTTTCATTTTTTTATAAAAAAACCGATTTTCATTTTATTTTTGGAAAAATAGAATTTTATATTTTTAGCAAAAAATCATTTGTTTTTTTAATTTTGTAACACATTATTTTATTTTTTAAAATTAAATTAATTTATAAACAAATTATATAATAAGCCCTTAGACCTTATAAAAAAACAAAATTTGAAGAGCCTTAACTATAAGGAGTCAAGAAAATATATATTTAGTAAGGGGAAAAAAATTGAATGTAAATAGAAGTCTAATTATTAGGACTTTGTTATTTAAGATTTTTTTACTTCTCTAAATGAATATTAACTAGTGAGTAAAAGTGGTAATTTGAAAGAGAAAAAAAATTGAAGTCCCATATTGAATGCATACCACACTTGGCCTCTTGGCATGCTCATGCTGCCGTCAGAGCTTGAGTGATAAATTAATTTGTTATTATACGGAACTAGTAAACAACCCGTGCTGTCGCACGGGTCCGGTCGAGATTTCATATAACATAGAACTAACTTTGTCATGTAATAGAACATTCGTATATTTTTTAAGTATAGCAGCGTATTTTTAATTATATAAGACAATAATTAAAAAAATAGTTAACAGATAGATATTAAAATTACCGGTCAATAGTTGGTTGTCATACGTTCATATTTTACTTGTGAATCTAGATGAGTTAACAAACCCCAATTGAATTCAAATAATTAATTGTAAAAATGTATTAAACCAATTTTAGATATTAGCATATTTTTCTAATATAAAATGTATGACAACTTCCCGTCGTGATTCACACTACATGTCTACCAAATTATCTTTTGTAAAGTTTGAATTCATTCTCCAATCGGTTAACATTCTTATAATTAAAAATATAAGTTAATAATATACAAAATTTTTAAGCATTGATATGTACTTATAATAAATCGTACATTCGAATCTCTAACTTCAATTATATAAAACAATAGCAATATAAATTTTTAAAATATGAACATTAAAATGAATAGTCTACAGTTGCTATCTCATAGATACATTCACATCTACCCGTAAATCCAGATGAGTTAACAAACTCAGTTGAATCCAAATAAGTTAATTCTAAAAAAATATTACATCCTACCATGTATGACAACTTCTCGTTACATTTCAATTTTATTATCTTCTTATTAGATGATATTTATAAATTTTACATAGTTTATTAATTTTTGACTGTACCCCTTAAAAATTTAATAAACTATGTAAATATATAACTTATTCTAACTATACAAAATATTAATTACTTACAATATATGTAGCTTATTCTCATTTATAAATGTATACTAAATCATTATTTGTAAAGTTTGAATTCATTTTTCAATCGGTTAACATTCTTATAGTTTTTAATATAAACTAATAATATATACAAACTTTTAAGTATTGATCTGTACTTATAATAAATCCTACATTCGATTCTCTAACTTCAACTATATAAAACAACAATAAAACAAATTTATAAGATTGACATTAAAATGAACACTCTACAGTTGATATCTCATAAATATGCGTGATTCAGATGAGTTAACAAACTCAGTACAGTTGATATCTCATAAATAGGTTCACATTTACCCGTGAATCTAGATGAGTTAACAAACTCAGTACAGTTGATATCTCATAGATACATTCACATCTACTTGTGAATCCAGATGAGTTAACAATATCAGTATAATTGATATCTCATAGATACGTTCACATCTACCCGTGAATCCAGATGAATTAACAAACCAGTATGAATCCAAAAAACCAGTATGAATCCAAAAAATTATATCCTACAATGTATGACAATTTCTCGTTACATTTCAATTTTAAAACCTTCTTATTAGATCATATTTACAAGTTTTACATACTTTTAAAACCTTCTTACCGATACTTTAGTCCTTATGTTTAATATTATAACTTATTTCCATTGGAAAAATAATTATATAAATATAGACTCTTTTTTTTTTGTTTATAACTGTCATTAACCTGTGTAACGTTTTATGAAATTATTTTTAACTTATTCTTGTTAAAAACAATTGCATCAATAGTTGAATTTTTTTTACTATAAAAATATTTGTAACTTATTCCCGTTTATAAAAATTATTATAACTTTTTTTTGTTTATAAAAAATAATTTTTTATCATATTATAAAATTTTATGGATAAAAAAATAATTTATTTTTTATTATGTTATAAATATGAAAATAAAAGAGAATAATAATTTTAATAATATAATCATTTTTGCTTTAATATAAATGTATTATTGATAATAAAAAAAATTACAACTATAAATAATAATATAACATTTATTATTATAGATATCCGTAGGGAAAGAAATAAAAAATTAGATCTAAGAATATTGAAAAATATCATAATATTTATTTTAGTTGGTTCGTTTGTATCGTTGATTTTAATTAGAATAGAATTAATGTGAATATTGTAGACTCTAACAACAACCTTGATTAGAGAAATTCTTCCCAAATAAGTGATGTAGTTGAAATTAGTTAGAATATTGAGTTATTTATGTTTACAGTATAACATCAATTATGAGAGAAATTCTTCCCAAAATTTCAATAGAGAATTTGTATCACAACACATATTCAACTAAATCAAAAGAAACCTAATACAGTAAAAGATGATAGAGAAATGTTTACATTAAATTGAATTTTAATGGATCAACTAATATTTTGAAAATAATTTAATTGAATTAATTGATCAATTAATTCTTTGATAAAGTTACCATGCAAATGATTAGTTAAGTAGATTTTTTTTAAAATACGTAATCTTAATTAATATTTCATAAAAATACATGATTTTAAATATTTTTTATGATAACAAAATACTACTTTTATTCAAATTTCACACAAAATAAATGAGTATAATTGTCTAATATAACTAATCGTTCTTCAAAATATATAATTATTACAAAAAAAAAAATTTAGAATACGTTAATTTTCTCAAAAATATAATTGTAACCTTTCAAAAAATATACACAAATATGTTTAGAAAACTGTTATAATTTTATTTGTTAAATTATAATTTTCATTCAAAATAAATTAAAATTAAAATTTTATTAATCATAAATTTATGGAATCAAATCATGCATAAAAATAAAATATATTAATGTCACCATTCAAAATGATTTGGCTATATAATAAAAATAAATGATATTAATGCCTCCATTAAAAAGATATATTTGTAAAATTTTGATTTATATATTCTAATGTCTATAACATTTTTACAATATGAAACAACATCAAATTTATAATATTAAAATAGAATTCAAATTTTATTTATCATAATATTTTGTAGAATCAAATCATGCATATAAATAAAATAGATTGATCATAAATTATTAATCATAAATCTTATGGAATCAAATCATGCATAAAAATAAAATATATTAATGTAATCATTCAAAATAATTTCCATATAAGTATAATAAAAATAAATGATATTAATTTCTCCATTCAAAAGATATATTTGTATCGTTCGATTTAAATGGTACTCAAATACTACTATTTGATAAAAATAATTTGTAATATTTGTTTCTAATATTTGATAAAAAATATTAATTAGTCATACTTTAAAAAATGTTAAACAAAAATAATCATAAACACTATAAGAAATTGTGTGATGACTGATTTTTTCATCGGTTGTTTTAAAAACAATGAAGTCGCCACCTAATTTTATTTGTTCTAAAAAGAATGGGAAAATATAGATAAAACCCACAGAATTTGGATAAGGCGGTCTATGTGACCAAAAGATGTGAATTCGGAAGTCGGTTATGCAAGGGGAAGGTATTAGCACCCCTTACATCCATCGTACTCGATGGGACACGTTTAGTTCTAAGTGTTTGTGTGTTAAATTGCTAATTTAAGTTATGATAGAGAAATAAAAGAAACGGGGTTTATTTATTATTATTTTGAGTTTGGCACGGTTTCGAAACCGTGTGCCTACGTATTCCCTTGTGCAATGGGAAAGTCAAAACTCTGTAGTTCCTCTTGAAAAGGTTTGAATTTGTTGTGTTGATTTTATAAGAAAAATCGTGCTTTAGACATTTCAAATGCTTGAACTTGGACTTGTTTTGTTTGTTTGAAAAGCTTAAGTCTTCGTTCGTGTTTGAAATGACTATTACACACTCTTTGTAAGAAAAGAGTTTGATGATCGCATATGAGCGATAAAAGAGTTTGAGTGAGTTGAGTTATTTTTATGTGGGAGACGAGTATTGGACCATAAGCGTTCAACGACTAATGCCCCAAATACTCGGATGAGTGGACAGAAACATCCTAATCATCTTTTTCTACCCAAAAAGTTTGTTGAGAAAAGGTGAGGTGAAACAAGGTTCACGTTAATTATATTCATTTAAGAAGCCAAACATACAATCGAGGATCGATACAGGACTGACTACCATATGTTTGGAGGAGAGAGAATTAGAATATTTATTTATGAAAATATTTTGAAAAGAATCTCGACGTTGGATCGAGGTTTAGAAATTTAATTATGAAAGTGTTTTTAGGAGGTTTTGAAAATAATTTTGAAAAGTGAAGAATATTCACAAGAAGTTTTGAAAAAAAGATTTAAGTTTGAAAGTTGGAAAGAAAACATTTTTTTTTGAAAAGTATTAAGAAATACTTAAAATGTCTCATTTTTAACTTAAGTAAAATATAATCAAAAAGAAAATATTTTTGGATTTTTTTGACATAATCATAAAATAGGTATATTAAATGACAAGTGTGCAAAAAATCATCTCAAAATGAGAAGTTTTGATTAGTTTTTGAAAATGTTTTAAGTTTGCTAGAAACTTTGAGAAAAAAAGAGTTTTTTGGTCCTAAGGAGGTTTGAACCTTGGACATTTGGCTTAGAAATGAAGATTTTCCATTGAGCCATTTTCTTGACTTATCATTTAATTACCTTGCTTAGAAGGAATTTTGAAAAAAAGAAGTTTGAAAAAAATCCAGAAGTTGGATTTCTGAAGGGTTCAGAAGGCTTGGCTTCTGGAGCGTGTGAGAAGGCTTGCTTCTAGAGCGCTTTTGGCTTGCAACTTCTGGGGCGTGAGAAGGAGCGTGTAGAAGCTTGGTTGCTTCTGGATCATGTAGAAGCTGGTTGCTTCTAAGAATGATGAGATTGCTTCTGGAAATGGAAGCACTAGAAGTGCTTCTGAAGAATGTTGAAATGGGAAGCTTCTGAAGGTAGAAGCTTCAGAAGTACTTCTGGAGGGTTGAACCTCGAAGTGGGAAGCAAGCCTCGAAGCTTCTTGTGCTTTTATTAAAAAGGTTCGAGGATTCAACCACGGACCTTGAGGCGAAGGAAAGGTTAAATGCGTGCTGACTTGCCACTGGAGTGGTTGTTACATCCGGTCATAATACAACAACTAATAAACATAACATTAACTTAGAATTTGAATTTTTCAGAAGTTTAAAAAACGCGCGCATCAATTCATCTTCTTCCTCCAGATTTTAATTCTTAGATTCTTCATTTCTTAATGAAATCAAATGATCCAAACATCAAACTTGCTCGGATTTTTACCAGGAACATGATTATGACATTTAATTTCATTTATTTTAAGTTTAGAATCATTAATTTTTGCATGAACACGAAGAACCCTAATTCTAAGTTTTGATTATGAAATCATGTATGAGCACAATTTTAAGTAATTAATTGAGGGTTATTAATCAATGATAGTGCAGAAATAAAATGGCCAAGCTTTTTTTGTGCTGAAAGTTAGAAATCATAGAGTTCAAAGTTCAAGTTTATACCTCTTTAAACTGAAATAGTGTTTCTTGCTGGAGGTGTTCCAGATGTTTTTGGATGATTGCTACAGCTTCAGTGATGTTTATGGAAGGTATTAGTATGCTTACCTTGGTTTGAAATTGTCTGGATTGTTATGACCAAGTCCAGTTTCTGTTACTTGAAGTGAGAATCGATTTTCATGATTCTGTGTTTACAGTGATGGAATGATGATTTGGATTACTTCTATATGATGTATAGAAGGTGTTTGAAGTTAAAAATCATAACAAGCACGAATGAATTAAGAGTTTGGAAGTTTTGACTCAAACTTGCATTTTGAAGTTTTCTGGAAATGGTTTATGAGCAAATTGAATTTGGGCTTGTTTTCTGATGGTTTGAAGTTTCAAACAACTTCTAAATGATGTTTAGAAGATGTTTGAATGACACCTCTGGCTAGAACTTGCAAGAATTGCAATTTTGGAATTCTAACCTCTTTGAAAACTTAGAAACTTGCAAAATAAGAAAGAAATGAGAAAACAAGTTTTAGAATTGTTTTGGTGTGTTTTTGAATGAAGTGAGAACCTCTATTTATAGGCAAGGAATTCTGAAATGGCAAGGCAAAAATAAGCTTAGAGCTTGCAACTTGGAGCTTAAAGCTTAAGAAAGGAATATTCCTTCATTAAATGCAAATGGAATCTTGTAATCATTACTTAGAAAACTCAAGTGTTTCTATCCTTTCCTAGCCATTTCCATCAGATTTTTTCCTATAAAATCCTATATCTTTTGGTTACAAGGCTTCTAGAAGGGAGAAAGTTGCAAAATAACTTATAACTTTGATGCATGATTTTGGAAATCCATGGTTTTGGAGCTCTATGTTTCAAAATCAAAACCCTAGCTAGACAAAGTGTTTTTGCAAGTTCTTGAACTTTTTAGAAATTTTGTAACAAGACCTACAACTTTCATGTTTTGAGTTTTTCTTGAATCAAAATGGATCTATGTGAAAAATGGCCAAGAAAGTGAGGAAAAACCATGTTTCATAGCACTTGAAAAATTTTCTATGTGTTAGAAAAAATTCAAATCTTGACTTTTTGTTGACTTTTTCACATTTCTTGATTTTTTATGATCATGATGGATTATTTGAAATGTTTTTATGATTGAAAAAGTTTGGATTTGAAAAAGTTGACCAAAAGTCAAAGTTTGACTTTTTTTAGCAGATGAATTTTCATCAGATGGTTCAGAATTTGTCTGATTAAGAAACATGGATTTTGTAATGTTTTGAATCAAGAAATTAGGTCAAGATGTTACATTGAAGATGTTAAGATCAATCTTCAAGCAAATAGGTCATCCATTGAGCAGAAAGTCAATGATTCACTATCTTCGATCAAAACCCTAATTGGTCGATTCAAGGTAGATCATGAGAAAAAGTTGGGAATTTGAAGATCAAATGTTGATGATTGATTAAGATAGATTAATTGAGGTGAGTGGAGACTCAAACCCTAATTGATCATATCTTGAACAGATGAAATTTTGATAAAATCCTAACTTTGACTTTAGGAGCATACGCACGATCTATCCTGTTCTGAAATTGTTAGTGACGCAATGATCTTATGAGAAATACAAGGGAATAAAGTCTTGATCTTGTGCACTTTCAAAAGAGTGTATTCCTTGAAAAAGGGATGTCTCATGATCACTCCTTATAAACACAAACTCAAAAGTCATTTCCGGAAGTTGAAACCCTGAGCTTAGGAGGGTAAATTTTGGGGTGCGACAGTGCCCCTATTCAATCATCTTAAACCTGATAAGTGAGAAAAAACGACAGCTTTCGAACGTTCTAGGTAGAAGAGGATTGAATACTAAAAGAACCCCAAAAATTTTCCCTACGCGGGACACCAAAACTATAAGAGAGAACAAATAAGATATCTTGACTACAAAGTCAAAGAAGAAATGCTTGAAGAGAATAAACTTGCTTAGCACCAACAGAATGCCTTAACACAGCAATACCTAACGAGAAATAATTAGTAGATCTCATCAACACTGGGGATAACCGAGTACCATAAATGAGCAGTAAATATCAAGTTTTATCGAAAATGCTATAAGAAGAAAACCGAACTTCTCAAGCAAAAAGAAATATTTAAGCCATCTCAGGATGTCTTAACAAATTTGCTATGAGAAGAAAACCGAACTTCTCAAGCGACAAGAAATATAATAGATTAAGCCATCACAGGATGTCTTAACAAAAATGCTATGAGAAGAAAACTGAACTTCTCAAGAGAAAAGAAATATAATAAATTAATCCATCACAGGATGTCTTAACGAAAATGCTATGAGAAGAAAACCGAACTTCTCAAGCGAAAAGAAATATAATAGATTAAGCCATCACATGATGTCTTAACGAAAATGCTATGAGAAGAAAACCGAACTTCTCAAGCGAAAAGAAATATAATAGATTAAGCCATCATAGGATGTCTTAACGAAAATGCTATGAGAAGAAAACCGAACTTCTCAAGCGAAAAGAAATATAATAGATTAAGCCATCACAGGATGTCTTAACTAAAATGCTATGAGAAGAAAACCGAACTTCTCAAGCGAAAAGAAATATAATAGTTAAAGATTTGATATGATTGAGAATTTGTCAGAAAATTCCAGAGAGTTAAGGAATACCCGCAGACCTTAACGAAGATGAAGTTAAGAAACTATCTGAAGATCTCAAAGAGTTAAAGAATACCCGCAAACTTTAACGAAGATATAATTGAGAATTTGTCAGAAAATCCCGAAGAGTTAAGGAATACCCGCAGACCTTAAGGAAGATGAGGTTGAGAAACTATCTGAAGATCTCAAAGAGTTAAAGAATACCCGCAAACTTTAATGAAGATATAATCGAGAATTTGTCAGAAAATCCCGAAGAGTTAAGGAATATCCGCAGACCTTAACGAAGATGAAATTGAGAAACTATCTGAAGATCCCAAAGAGTTAAAGAATACCCGCAAACTTTAACGAAGATATAATCGAGAATTTGTCTGAAAATCTCGTTAAGAATACCTGACCTTAACGAAGATATATGGCTAGAACAATATCGAATTATTGGTGCACGAAGGTGCGAGGAGCCATGGCATGCTGAATGTCTTGACCATGTAACTTCCGAGTTACCAGCGGAACAAATTCAGTAGCGCACCCGAGAATACACTTCTCTAGGGATAAACAAATCAATATCAGCACACTGTTGCGATATATATGTTTATAAAGTCGGTAAATCTTATTTCCGATGTTTCTGCTAATGAGAGATCTTACTGAACATGTACAGACATGTTGAACAACTTCCGAGTTGACAAGATCTTCAACCTGTATGCAGATAGCTTTATCGATGATAGAAGAATCAGATTCAGCACCTGCGACTGAAAAACTTCTATGGTAATGAGCTTCAATTTGCTGGTATTGTACAGACAATGCGTTGTAGCAAGTGGATATGTGGATCAACTTCTGATTTGGAGAAATATCCTGAGATTGAATAAACATCCTACCTGGTGGATATTTATTTGTTGATTAATTGAGGACTTACTGGGGAAATAAACACACCAAAAGTTCAATGCAGTTTTCTGAGAACAGCCCAGAGGAACAAAATTGCAGAAGTTACTGCCACTAGAATTTGCTGAGAAGATTCTTGTCTAAAAGAATTCTTGTAGTAATCCTTTCTGAAGGAGACTCGCTTAGGAGTAAATTAAACTTTGCTGAGGAAACTCCATAAGAAAACCGTGTGGAAAAACTTCACTGGGGATTCCCGGTAGATAATTTTGCTGACTTTAGAGTCCATTTGAAAGACAATTGTTTTCGCTGGAAGAAATCTCTGTTGGGGAAACCATCAGTTGTTAAGATCCATACAACTTGCGCTGGAGAAAAGAGGATAATTATGTCGTCTGAGAACTAATCCTTCAATTTGATCCTCACGAGGATATTTGCAGTTTCAGTTAGGAAAACCTGCAAAAGAATTAGCCGGAGCTAATGCATGAGTATGAGATGCATGATATGATATGCATGATGATTTTTGTTTTGTTTTGATGCAAAGAGTATGTGATTTCCTGATACTATTCAGAAAAGAAACGTCACTGGGGGAATCCAATTGGACGTTCCTGTTGACACAAGAGTTCACTAGGGATGATTAATCACTTCTCCGGGGAAGAGACTTTTCTTGAGAGTTGACATCACAGCAAACTTATCTTTCACCCAAGCATCCAACTTGTACTGGGGAGGAAAAACTAAGTTGTTATTTGAGAAATAGTCTTCGGCGCCTGCGCTCAACTTCATTCCGAACAGATCCTAGATTCTGGCGGAAGTTTATGCATGAATATACTGTGATATGACATGAATGAATGAATGAATTGATGCGTGGATATACTGGTTGATGTATTGGTTTATCAAACTGAATTCCCGACACCACTGGAAATCGAACGAAGGGCAACGACCATAACCAAACCATGATTGCCACCACATGAGTCTTTCAAAGGAAAGATAACGTCTGACGTCTGATTCCTTATAAACACCATGATGAGTACGGAGGTATTTCCAATTCAGAGGAATAGGCGCAATACTTATAAATTCAATCATTCCCCAACATTCCGTAAATCAAATCAAATTCAAGTTTCAAACGCTTTATTGTTTCGTCATTTTTAATGATTTTAATTTTTATCTAAAACAGCAGCGACATTAAGCTAAACATGCAGAAAGATAAAAAAATAGGAAAAGAAACAAAGTTCAACTGAACAATTCTTTTATTTAAAGTATGAGAAGAATAACTCATACGTAAGGAGTTTGTACATAAAGATGCGCATTCCTTTAGGAGGAACACACAGGAAAGAGTAAGTCTATACACATTTTCTTAAAACAACAACGAAATTGAAACTGAACTTCATTGAACCATAAACATGCTATTCTCCCTCCTGACTACTATTCTTCATCACTTCACTTCTGAAGATGGTGGTTGAACTGATCCCTTCCATCTAAACTTACGTTGTGACGTGGAAACGCACATTGTAGCGTTATGTCTTTACACATTCCCTAACTTTTGCGTGAATTATCTTCAGAAGATTTTGGGTTCACCGGGACAAAATTTTTTTTTAATTTTTTTAATTTGTTTTTTAGACATGATACTTCTTGACCGTGTCTGAGTTGATGGCATGTGCCAAATCTTCTCCGTCCATGTTGGTGAGAATAAGAGCTCCTCCCGAGAAAACCTTTTTTACCACGTATGGCCCTTCATAGTTTGGCACCCATTTTCCACGAGGGTCCCTGTGTGGAGAGATTATCCTCTTTAGCACCAATTCGCCCACTTTGAACTCGCGAGGACGTACCTTCTTGTCAAAAGCCCTCTTGATTCTTTTCTGGTAAAGTTGGCCATGACAAATTGCTGTCAACCTCTTTTCTTCAATCAAATTGAGCTGGTCATACCTATTCTGAACCCATTTTGCTTCTTCTAACTCCGTTTCCATCAGAACTCTGAGGGAAGGAATCTCAACTTCTATAGGACGTACCGCCTCCATACCGTAGACGAGAGAGTAAGGTGTCGCTCCTGTTGAAGTGCGAATAGATGTTTTGTACCCGTGCAAAGCGAAGGGAAACATCTCGTGCCAATCCTTATACGTTTTTACCATCTTCCGAAGGATCTTCTTAATATTCTTGTTAGCTGCTTCGACAACACCATTCATCTTCGGTCTGTAAGGCGAAGAGTTGTGATGCTCAATCTTGAAGGTGTTGCACAACTCCTTCATCATCTTATTGTTCAGATTTGTCCCATTGTTAGTGATAATCTTGCTAGGAGTACCATAGCGACAAATTATATTATTCTTGATAAATCGGGTAACTACTTGTTGTGTCACATTTGCATATGAAGCAGCCTCAACCCACTTGGTGAAATAATCTATGGCAACCAGTATGAAGCGATGTCCATTAGAAGCTTTTGGCTCAATCATTCCGATCATATCAATTCCCCACATAGAGAATGGCCATGGAGAGGTCAAGACATTCAGAGGTGAGGGCGGCATATGCATCTTATCAGCATGAATCTGACACTTGTGACATCTCATTGCATAGACAACACAGTCTGTTTCCATGGTCATCCATTAATAACCAGCCCTAAGAATCTTTTTCGCCATTGCATGCCCATTTGCGTGAACACCAAAAGAACCTTCATGAATTTCTTTGATAAGTTGATCTGCTTCGTGTCTATCCATGCATCTGAGTAAGACCAAATCAAAATTCCACTTGTACAACACCCCACCACTTAAGAAAAAGTTGGCAGACAACTTCCTCAAAGTCTTCTTATCAGTGATAGATGCCCTTTCCGGGTATTCTCCCTTCTCTATGTATTGCTTAATATCATAGAACCAAGGTTTACCATCAGTTTCTCCATCAATCGTCATACAAAAACCAGGTTCGTCTAGACGTTCGATAGTAATAGAAGGTGCTTCATTAGCCCACTTGACCTTGAACATTGAAGATAACGTGGCCAAGGCATCAACTAACTGATTCTCCTCTCTGAGAATATGATGGAAAGTGATCTTGTCAAAATAGGGTATTAGCTTCAAGACATGATCTCTATACGAGATTAACTTTTCATTACGAGTTTCCCACTCTCCTGTGACTTGGCAAATAACGAGTGCTGAATCTCCATAAACTTCAAGGATTTTGATCCTTAAATCAATGGTTGCCTCAATCCCGAAAATACAAGCTTCATATTCTGCCATGTTGTTGGTACAGTCGAAACAAATTCTGGCGGTGAAGGGAATATGAAATCCTGTTGGAGAAGTAATGATTGCCCTTATTCCATGTCCTACTGCATTAGATGCACCATCAAACACAAGCGTCCACCGGGATCCTGGTTCGGGTCCTTCTTCTGGTCCAAGAATGTTGCAGTCCCTGATAAACATGATATCTTCATCTGGGAAGTCAAATCTCATTGGTTGATAGTCCTCAATGGGCTGGTGAGCGAGATATTTTGATACCACACTTCCCTTGATAGCTTTCTGGGTTACATATTAAATATCATATTCAGATAGTAACATCTGTCAACGTGCAATCCTTCCGACCAAAGTTGGTTTCTCGAAAATATACTTGATAGGGTTCATCTTGGATATCAGCATTGTAGTGTGACACACCATGTACTGCCTCAAACGACGAGCAGCCCATACCAAGGCACAACAAGTTTTCTCTAACAAGGAGTACCGACTTTCACACTCTGTGAATTTCTTACTCAAGTAATAGATTGCATGCTCTTTTCTTCCCGTTTCGTCATGTTGTCCCAGAACACAACACATAGATCCTTTAAGTACAATGAGGTACATTATGAGAGGCTTGTCGGGCGCAGGCGGTATCAAGATTGGCGGTTCTTGCAAGTACTCCTTAATCTTATCAAATGCTCGCTGACAATCATCATTCCATATAATGGCCTGATCCTTTTTTAACAACTTGAACAAAGGTTCGCAAGTAGCTGTTAAATGTGAAATGAACCGGGAAATATAGTTCAAGCGTCCCAAGAAACCACGAATTTCCTTCTCCGTTCTTGGTGTAGGCATCTCTTGAATAACTTTTACTTTGTCAGGGTCCACTTCAATACCTCGTTGGCTTACTATGAATCCAAGTAACTTCCCGGATCGAACTCCGAAAGTGCACTTGTTAGGATTCAAACGAAGTTTATATTTCCTTAATCTATCAAACAGCTTTCTGAGATGAACAATATGCTCCTCTTCAGTTTGTGACTTGGCGATCATATCATCCACGTATACTTCTATCTCTTTATGCATCATGTAATGGAAAAGGGCTACCATGGCTCTCTGATAAGTTGCCCCTGCATTCTTTAATCTGAATGGCATGACCTTGTAACAGAAGGTGCCCCAAGGTGTAGTGAACGTCGTTTTTAACATATCTGCAGGGTCCATCTTTATCTGATTATATCCTGAGAAACCATCCATGAAAGAGAATACTGAAGACTGAGTTGTGCTATCAACTAAGACATCAATGTGAGGTAAAGGAAAATCATCCTTCGGGTTGGCTCTGTTTAAATCTCGGTAGTCTACACACATCCGAACTTTTCCATCCTTCTTGGGGATAGGCACAATGTTGGCAATCCAATCTGGATATACCGACACATCAAGGAAACCGGCTTCGAACTGCTTCTTGACTTCGTCTCGAATCTTTTTAGCCATCTCTGGATGTGTTCTCCTCAGTCTTTGTTTCACGGGTGAACATTCGGGTTTTAGCGGCAGCTTGTGCATAACAATATCTGTGTCAAGTCCGGGCATATCCTGATACGACCATGCAAACACATCTATAAACTCTTGCAACAAGCGGACCAACTCATCTTTTATTTCTTGCCCCAAGGCAGTTCCAATTTTGACTTCTTTACTATCCTTTTCAGGCCCCAGATTGATCACATCCACTGGTTCTTCATGAGGTTGGATCGTCTTTTCTTCATGCTCAACCAGACGCGTTAACTCTTCAGGGAGTTCATAGTCTTCCTCACCATTGTCTTCAGCTTGGTTGATCGGGAAATCGAAGTCAAAAGGAATTATAGCACAACTATGTTCAATGAGCTCAGTTTCAGGTGATCTGCATAAATGATTGATTTTCTTTTTTTTAGATATGTATGTTTATTTTAACAAAAATAAAAGTGAAAATGTTGTTGTTTTTATTAATATGCACTGGAAAACAATATAAAAAGGATCTCAAACTGAATAACAAAATGCGCTTTTTATTGAAGATAAAAATTTATTCATTAAACGGAATAAGCCCTACAAAGCAATTCTTTGTGCCTTGGCGAAACAGATTTTGTTTTAAAACAAGAAATTACTTTGATAATGAAATGAGAGGGGTAACGTCCTTGACAATCCAATTCTTGGGGACAACACCGGGAGGAGTACGGAACACCATCTGAGAAAGCTCTGCTGCACGCTTATCGTCATCAATGGCATTCATAGCCTTCTCAGAACGGAAACCTTTCGCAATAAAAGTATCCTCAAGACGAGGGATCTTCCCTTTTCCTATCTATGAACCTTTACTAATCTTGGAGGATGGTTGGTAACCGAGTCCACTCTTGTCTCTCTTCTCCGTTATATCTAACACTGTTCCCCAACCTTCGGTATTTCCAGAGTCGATAAGGGCCTTAACATCCTGCAAACAGGCCATGTTACCCTTAGGCTTTTTAGCAGACTTGATCTCTTTTTGCACAGTACCAACAATCTCTAAAGCTTGAAAGAGAGTCTCGTGCACCTCGTCTCCAACATCCACATACTTGAACTCAGACAAGTGACTAACCAAGTAGTCTTCTTCACCACTAATCTCCACTACCTGGTTATTCAGCAAGAACTTTAATTTTTGATGGAGAGTTGAAGTGATAGCTTTAGCATCGTGTATCCAGGGTCTTCCCAATAAGCAACTATAAGCTGGAAAGATGTCCATTACTTGAAAAGTGATGTTGAATAGCTGAGGTCCAATAAGTACCGGAAGGTCAATTTCTCCCACCGCCATCCTGCGGGATCCATCAAAAGCCTTTACAATTAGAGAACTAGGTTTCATAGTTGCCCCTTCCACCTGTAATTGGGCTAAGGTTGTCTTTGGGATCACATTCAAAGCTGAGCCTGTATCAACCAATACTCTAGCAAGAGTCGTTCCACCACAAGTAACAGAAATGTGAAGAGCCATGTTATGATTACCTCCATTTGGAGGGAGATCCACATCGGCGAATAATAAACAACTACCATCATTTAAACCTGAAATTGCAGCATCCAATTGATTAATTGTAATATCTTCAGCCACGTATGCATTGTCGAGGAACTTCAACAAGGCCATCTTGTGGGCTTCAGAACTTTTCAACAAAGACAAGATCGAGATCTTTGCAGGGGTATGGCTAAGCTGATCCACCACTTTATTGTCACTCCTTTTGATGATTTTCAAAGTCTCATCACTGGGCTTAAAAATATCCCTCAATTCTTCCGCACTTAAACCAACAACTCCATCCTTCTTCGGAGGAACATCTGGCGCCTTCTCTGCAGCTCTACTTTTTGTCGGATCCTGATGATAAATACGACCACTACGGGTCATGCCACTCATACCAGTGATGTTTTCAACAGTAGATTCTCCTAAAAACATTGGCTTACCACCCATAATAACTTCAGGCTCGTAGTTCCATGGTACAACTTTAGTATCTTTATAAGGAATACAGACGGGCAGGTAAACCATCATTGGTTCTACCGCCGTAACAGGTTCTTCTTCTTGGACAGAGACCGTTGGAGATATGTGAAGTCTCCTATTGTTGATGAGTGGAACCACCACATCTACTTCAATTTTAACCGGAGCTCGGCTAAACTGAATCAAATGCTGACACATTAATCCTTGTAGATACATCTTGAACTCCGCACAACATTCTGGATTTACTTGACAAATCAAACAATGATCATTAACTCCTTCAAATAAATCAGCCCTCTTCAACTCTTCAAATACCCTCTTTAATGATATTTCCAATTGATCTACATTCATAACCAGACTTCTTCCTTCTTTAACCAAAGCATTTACTGATGAAGACCCATGCCTCGGCAATGGATTATTAGCAATGTTGGGGACATCAGCGAAAGTTAACAGCTTTCGGTCAATAAGTTCCTGAACCTTGCATTTAAAAGCGAAACAATCCTCTGTATTATGCCCGGGAGAATTGGCGTGAAAAGCGCATCTAGCATTCTCATTAAACCATGGTTTGGGTGGCCTAGGAACAGGCTTTAATTCCCTCGGCACTACTCTTCCATCTTGAATCAAATACGGTAAAAGGCTAGTGTAAGTCATTGGAATAGGCTGGATCTCTTCCTTGGTGTACTTATGATAATGTGGGCTATTTTGTTGACTTAGACCTTTAGCTTGTTGTTGCTGGGAAGCTTGATTCTGAGGAACCTGAGTTGAATAAGGCATCTGCATTTGCATGGATTGCTGTTACGACATGCCAGGAAATTGCATAGCAGCAACATAAGGATATGACATATACGGGACCTGAATAGGAGCAGGTCTAGCTGGTTGTCTTCCTCTTCCTCTGCCCCTTGATTCAGACATAGCATTGGCTTTAGCTTCTTTCCTCTTAAAGCCATTGAACGGTTTCTTTACTGTAGACATCCCCGCATTCCCTCCGGATATCTTACCAGTTTTCAAACCTTCCTCAATCTTCTCGTCCACCATCACTAGGTTGGAGAAATCAAAAAAAGTACTTCCAATCAGTCTCTCGTAATATTGCACTGGCAACGTTCCCATGAACAGATCATTTAATTCTCTTTCTGCCAAAGCTGGTTGAACCCTCGAGGCTACTTCCCTCCACCTCTGAGCATATTCTTTAAAAGATTCTCTTTTCTTCTGAGACATATTCTGGAGTTGTACATGATTGGGAGCCATAGTGGTGTTGAAGTGCTACTGCTCAAAGAAAGCGGTAGATAAATCATCCCAAGAGCGGATATTCGACTTCTCTAACTACATATACCAGTCAAGGGATGCCCCTGAGAGACTATCTTGAAAACAATGAACCATCAATTTGCTATCTTTAACATGTGCCGCCATCTTGCGACAATACATCCTCAAATAGGTATCCGGACAGCTCACCCCCTTATACTTTTCAAAGTCAGGCACTTTAAATTTTGGTGGAATGACAACATCAGGGACAAGACACATGTCCACAACACTCATGCCAACAGAGTTTTTCCCCCTCAGTTCCTTCACTTGCTTAGCTAACTCTTTGCACATCTTTTGGGCGGCCATATCTTGAAAAGGAGCTAGATTACCCACAGGTGCAACGTTATGATAAAACTGTCTCATATAGTCTTGTTGGTCCTTCTCAACTTGAGGAATCGTAGACCAGAGATTTTCTTGCTCATCCTCCCCCGATTCTTGCTCATCATTTCCCATAGTTTGGGTAGCAACATGCACTGCGGCAATATTACCTTGGTTGTCAGCTCCACTGAAGAAGTCACCAGGCATCCCATAGAGTAAAGGATTAGGTGCTTGCATTCCTGGGGAATTGCCACTACCTCGAAGGGTTCTCACATTTCCCGTAACAAAGGGAGGAACGGTAGTAGTTGCATTGTTTGTTGTAGTGGCGATGCAGTGAGGCGGTAGGCGTGATGGCTGCTCGCTCTTCTTCCCTTATATGTTGAGGAGTCAACATCTCCATCAACTAGTCTATCTTTGACTTCACGGTGTCAATGTCATCTTGCATGGCAGCCTGTCTAGTTTCATACTGATCCATTGCTTTCTTCAAGTTGGCCCTGGTTCCGTACTGATGTCGGGTAGTCAGCTTGAATCTTGGCTGAGAAGAAACGTAATGAGTTTGGCGTCCCTCTTTTAAATAAAATGCATGATTATGTATGATTAATGCAAAATGCTTATGATTGTGTTCAAGGATCTTTATCAGACTCAATTACTTGTAAGAAATCAGCACAACAAATGGATAATCAGCTTCTTCATTCCAAACATAAAAGTTGAATACAGACATCAGTTTTTGTAGAGAAAGTAAAGAGCAAGACTTGCAGGTCTGCTTTCATTTTAACAGATATAATGAAACTGAAAAGTACATAAGAGTAACAAAAGGTCAGAATTGTTGTCCTCTTTGGGGCTTGAACTCCCTTATCTCCTTTTTGAATCGTTCCACCATGTCTTTACAAAGATAAATGAAGTACTCCACTGCCGGAGGCACTCGATCTTCCTCTAGATCTTCGATAGCTGATTGAAGCCTCCATGGGAGCTCTACCATCAACTATCTGCAGAACTCCACCAAACTTGAGTAATTGTGATACAAACTCTTGTTTTGTTCTTCTAGGTTGAAAATGGTTTCTCCCCTATTCACCCAAAGTTCATTTTGACGTCAGGCTTCTTCCTGCCATCCCTTGCATTGCACTTCCAATTCCCCATATGATGCCTCCCATCGGGCTACAAGGTCTCTTGCAGTATCCAACTCTTGAATCTTCTGGGTTAGTTCTTCAGAGTCTACAGTACATGCCATGCGAGCTTCCTCTTTGAGGAGAGTTTCATGTGCCAAGCTGGATTCAATATTTTTCAACGCAACCTTTAACCCCTGGATTTGAGTGGTGAGAGTAGTTTTTAGGTCAGATTTTGCTTTGATAGCCCGCTCTTCGTCTGCGTAAGCTTGCCCTCTTTCGCGTTCAGCTTTGGGTAGCCTATGGTTGAATTCACTTAACTTAAAATTTGTAGCATTCATATTATCTTTCACACGGAACTTTGCTTTCCTTTCTTTCTCTACCTGCTCTTGACTCTTTAGAAGCTCATCATCTGTTTCCTTGAGGCTTTGCATTAAATCATCCCTTTCTCGAGCAACACGAGTAAGGATTGCTTGTTTTTGTCATACCCCAAAATTTTCCCTCCTACTTTTCAAGACATTTCATACATCTATGCCCAAGGATTCCTCAAGGGTTGATCAGACAAACCCTCTCCTAGACAATCAACCCAAACTAGGGTTTGGCTGTTCTCAGATCCAGATGGACTCCCAACATCTCCAATTACCTTCATGCCTCCTCATATGCTTCAAAGATTCTCCATGTCAAGTTTCAAGCCTCACAAGTCAAGTTTCCTCAGACAATTGCTCAGATGGTTGAAAATAAGTTGTATTGGACAAAAAGTCAACTGTGGTCAACATACAGTCAAACTTCATAATTTTTGGTCAACATACTCATTTTGAAGTTACATTCATCATTTGATCAAGGGTTGATCATGATTCATCAAGAAAACTCAAGATTTGCTCAAAAGTCAAACTTTCCAAATTAAGGTTTCTTAGTGAAAAGTCAACCAAACTTTGACTGAGCATAACTTCTTCATACTTTCTCAGAAATTTTTCCACCACCTCTTATTTTGAAGGAAATTGAACTCTCTACAACTTCATGTCTCACAAGAATGTTCAAAAAATGCTTCATTTGGAAGGTATGGATCAAAACATTACAGGTCCTTTTCAAAGTCAATAAAAAGTCAACTTTTATTTTTGGAGATTTTTTAAGCATGGAAACTCCAATTGAGATGAAACCAAAGAGGTTGGTTAGAGGACTATTAGAGCTTTCTAAAAAGTCCAAGAACACTCAAAAATGTGGAAAATTGAGCAAAATACACTATTCAGAAGTTGGGCACTTTTGAACAATTGCACAAAAGGAGATATTTGTCAAAATCCAATTTTTTCCAAATGGGCCTATAATTTTATGATCCAAACTTGTTCATAATATTATTTGTGACCTATTGATGCCTTGCCATGACAATTTTCTATTTTATTGATTTATTTTTGAATTTAAAACCATTTAATTCAAAATTAAATTATATAAAATATGAAAATAAGATATTTTTTCAAAAGGAGTGAATTTCTATCAAACTTGAGGTCCAAGATAGCCCATGAAACATACCAAATTCGTGCTAGCTCTCACATTGAAGAGAAAATTAAATTTTTTCCAAAATTTGATTTTATTTGAAAGAAATTTATTGCACATTCAAGATCCAATCTTTTTTCACTCTCTTTGCTCTCTCAATTCACT
Organism: Vicia sativa; assembly: GCA_021764765.1. Lineage (NCBI taxonomy): Eukaryota > Viridiplantae > Streptophyta > Magnoliopsida > Fabales > Fabaceae > Vicia > Vicia sativa. Next base: position 40,129,924 of record CM038796.1, on the reverse strand, counting down.
CTATAAATACCAAGCAAGCTGCCAAGAACAAGACGAAACCCTAGCCCCATACACAACCCTTATTTTGCCAAAATTTTCTCAAATTGTCAAAATCGTGTTTGAAGTTCCACCACTTTCACCATCCAAAATCATTCCATTGTGTTCCTAGGGTAAGTTTGAGTAAGTACACATCATTATCAATGATGAAAATGACTGAATCGAGCTACATACATTCATACATATTCAAACTTTTCTTGATTTTGCATTTTATTTATCTGTGTGTTTCAATCGATTCTAATGGTTTTAATGTGTTCAAGAGGTTCATTATACATGATCTGGGCAATCGTTAGCAAGCTTGAACGTCGGAATCACATAATGCCATGTTTAGGGTTTTCAAACTGTGAAGCTTCGAACTGAATGATAGAGGCATTTTCAATCGAAACTAATGATACCATCGTGCTCGCAGCCATCGAATTATGGGGGTAGGGTACCTTTTGTCCATTTATTTTACGTATTTTGCAGGTTTCGAAATCGGGCTAGCCGGAGAAGATGACCGGAGCCCTAGCTCCAGCGCTGACTCAGACGAAGACCGACTGGAGGCAAGCGTGGCACTTTCGCGCTTTCTGATTCTCTCTCTCGTTCAAACTGGGGTCCACGTGTGCTGACTCGTTTTCAAACATTCCCAGGACACGTAATCATTCAAAAACAATTGATTTTGGTTTTCTTGACACGAAATGCAAGCTGGCCCAGTGGTTAAGGCGTTGGCTGTGGAAGATTCTCTCAATGGTCTTGAGTTCAATCCCTTGCAAGACCAAACTTTTCTTTCTTTTTACAAAACTTCATGTTTTTCTATTTTCCTATTTTATTTTCTTTTAATATTTTCATCCATTTTAATTTATCTTTAATAATTTTTATCATGCATTTAAAAAATACCAAAAATATTTATTTTTTGCATACTCATCATAAAAATGTTTATTTAATTTTTAAAATTAAAATCATTATTTTTGCATGCATATTTTATTTAATTTCTATTTTTGCATTTAAATAGCTTTTAATTGATTTTTAATTATCAAATAAACTCCAAAAATTCCCAAAAAATTATTTTATCATATTAATGTTATTTCTAACATAAAAACTTTTTCTCATTCAAAAATTCTTATTTTTACTAACATTTTCATCTTATGCAATTTTCTTCCGTTTTCCGATTTCTCATCTTTTCACAGGTTAATACCGTTTCGGACAATTTTTATCGCTTTTCTTTTTCAATTATGTAATTGCCTATGGGATGTAATAGTTTAATTAGGACTTTTATTTTCCGCACTTTCAATTATGTATCTGCCCCAAAGCCATGTAATAGCGTAGGACATTTACTTTCCGCACTTTATATTTCCGCAATTTACTTTCCGCACCCTATAAACTGCTAGTAATTAGGCGTGTATGGCAAGATTAAAATCAACATAGCTCATTCATAATGCCAAGATAAAATACCTGAAATCAACACACTCTTTCACACATGCACCCCTTAGGGTAATTCTCTCTCGTTGCATTTACGAATTCAAATGGTCAAGTCCCTCGAACGTAGAGGTATTCTAGCACCGTTGCCTTCAAAATAAATCATCATAGTCCCTTCGATACAAAGATCATAGACCCACGATGTCGCCTACGAATACATGATCTTGACCCTTGATTTTCGCCTACGATAAATGATGATCGTCCCTTCGAATGTGCTAGGATACTTCCTACAAGTTGCCTTCTATGACCATCCGATGTCCCTTCGAATGTCCCGTTTACATCCAACGAATAGAGTTACCTACCAACTAATGGTATGGATAGCGCTATGCTAAAGGCGTAAAATAACAACGACCAATTCGAGTAGGTAATAAGACTTTTAGTTGCTTGCTCTATCAAAATACTTTTCACACCTCACACTTTTGTCAAAGTTCAAACTCTTTTCAAAACAAAACATTTCCAAACACTTTGTATACATTCCTACATGAATCATTACAAAGTCAAAGCGAAATTTCTTTTTCAAAAACATTTTTTCAAACACACAGAAAGCACAATTTTAAAATGATCTAAGAGCAACTAAGAGCCCGTAGATAACTACGGATGGAAAGGGGTGCTAATACCTTCCCTTTTCATAACCTTCTCCCTTACTCAAAATCTAACGAAGGTCTTTTCCTGTTCTTTTCACCTTCCCTTAATTGGATAAAAGAAAAGTCGGTGGCGACTCTTACTATCCGCACATTTGTGATACAAAAATCTCAAAGTCAGTTCACCGTATTACAGAACTGGCGACTCTGCCGGGGAGACACCCTAAAGAGAGAATGCCTTAGGGATTTCTAGATCACTTTTATTGCTTTCTGTTTGACTTGTATGCTTTACTTTTTAGGGTTGCTTGGGTATTATATTTGTGGGGGATCCTACACCCGGATCCGGGTTTCCTTTTAGGTAAGTAGCAATAAATCGTCGCGACCGTTAGACGTATATCGAAACGGTCAACATGATGGCTACGTTAGTGTGACACTTTGGATGTCCTGATACTCTTCATTTCCAAGTTGAGGATAGTATTTGGCTTCTGCGTGGTGTCATCAAGCACTAACTAAACTTTTAGAACCTTAATTGACCCATCTTGGCCATTAGAAGGTAGTGAGATGGCCGGCTTTGGTGCAGACTAAGGTTGGTTGATACTCGATGCTATGCTCATTAAGATCAGACTTTTGGGATATTTTCGGTCGATCACTTGGTAGTCATATTGAAATAAACGCCTACGAGAAAGATCAATGATATGAGATTCCTAGAACCCGGTTACTATTATAGGACAGGATGAACCAACTCAAACTTTTGGTGGGGTAATCACCTATACCTCATGCAAGCCTTAAACCTAGGCTCATTGTGTGAATTGTTTGTGTGTGCTAAACATGACATCATGACATCATTGCATTGCATATCATTTCTAACTATTTCAAGGACCTAGGGATTTATCTTTGCTCTGTTTTGTAGGGAATTATGGCTTCTAGAAAGACTATCCGAATCAACTTCATGGGTATACCTTCTCAGCTCAAAGAATTGGTTTGAAATTCCGATCATGCTCGTTTATCAAAAGACATGGTTATCTACTTGACTTGGTTATCTCGGTTTTGAAGAAGATATGATGCATGTCTATTCGTTCTTTGATCCGATACACCATTGCTTTACATTCCCAGATTATCAGTTGGTTCTTACCTTGGAAGAGTTCTCTAAGCTACTTGGGATACCTATTCTTGATCAAATGCCATTCACCGGTCTAGAAAAGGTTCCTAGGTACGAAGACATTGCATCAGCACTACATCTAAATCGCTCAGACATTGAAGCCAATTGGGAAACTAGAAGCGGAGTTAAGGATTTACTTGCTAAGTTCTTAATTAAGAAAGCTCGAGAATTCCTCAAAGTTATGAGTTTCCATGCATTCGAAGACATTGTGGCCTTGCTAATCTACGGTTTGGTTCTATTCCCTAACTCGGATCAATTCATAGATGTCAACGCCATCAAGTTGTTTCTTACCCGTAATCCTGTGCCTACTTTACTTGGAGACATCCTACATTCTCTCCACACTCGTACTACCAAGAGACAAGGAACTCTCATGTGTTGTATACCGTTACTTTCCAGGTGGTTTATTTCGCACCTTCCTCCATCAGTTTTGAAGAATGAACAAAGGTTGAAGTGGTCTCAAAGACTAATGTCACTCTCTCATTCAGATATCCGTTGGAATCTTTTCTCTCAAAAGGACTTCACATTCATTGAGCGTTGTGGAGAATTCCCTAATGTACCGCTCCTTGGTATAAGGGGAGGTATTACTTACAACCCTTCTCTAGCTCTACGTCAGTTTGGTTTTGCTCGAAGAGATGGTCCACATGATATGCTTCTCTAAGATGTTGTGTTTGATTACAATCACGATCTCCAGAATCACTGACGAAGGTTCATACACGCTTGGGGCATGGTAAAGAAGACTGATACCAAGACTTTGGGGCACCAAAACTCCATTCCTTGGGAACCTTACCTCAAATGGGTGAGAGCTTGAGCTCAAAACCTCATGATGCCATTCACACCTGTGTTACCAGTAATTATGGAACATGTTGCTATAGGTGACGTACCCTATACTGTTCTCCATCTCGACATGCCTACTCATTTTGAAGACTTGAAGAGATCTTGGATTCAGCTTAAAGAAGAAAGGGATACCTTTGAAGCTCAGTGTTATGCAAGTGAGAAGAAGGTACTAGAGTTGACAAAGCTACTTCACGAGGAGCGAAACATCAACGCCTACCTCGGCACCAAGAGGAAGCGCCCATGGGAGACTTAGAGCTTTAGGATTTATATGTTTTTCCTTTTTGTTTTGAAATATCTTTTGTACTTAAAAAAAAAGGGGGAATAAAAAGAGAACTAATAAATGTTTGTTCGTGCTTGTTTAACAAATTTAAATCTCTAAGGTCCTTGAAAACATTGCATTGCATTCGCATAAACATTGCATATCATAGCATAACATTGCATCACAGGTACATCGAAGATTGGTTTTCTCATTTTCTCGCTATTTATTTTAGCAGAAATGGCTCTTGACAGATCTGTCAAAGATCTCGAGCTCGAATGCTCGGTTCAGAGATGTTCACTAGCTTGGTCCAAGGCAAAGAAGATCTGAAGAAGCTCATCAACAGGAAGAAGAAGGTTGTTGGTGTTCTCAACATGGGTAGACATTACAAAGGTGGTCCTAAAGTGGTCAGCCGGATAGAGCTCTCAGAAGGAAGTGTCAAGACCGAGGGGAGTGTCAAGGGTGATGGCGAAGGCAGCCAGCGTGAGTATGAGAAAGAGAAAGAGGATCAATATGATCATGACCAGTACTCTAATGAAGATGACAAGTACAAGCAGCTTGAAGATCGTCTGAATGCTGTGGAAAACCTGAAGATGTCAGGGTTGAATTTTGATGATCTGAGTCTTGTCCCTGGCGTGGTGATTCCTCCCAAGTTCAAAGTTCCTACCTTTGTCAAGTATGATGGCATGTCTTGTCCAAAGCTGCATTTGAAGTCCTATGTTCAGAAGATCAACCCCCACACTGATGACTGAAAGTTGTGGATGCACTATTTTCAAGAGAGTTTGTCCGGAACTCAATTGGGTGGTATTATCACTAGAGAATGACCGTATCCGTACTTGGGTGACTTAGCGATGCTTTCTGAGACAATATGAGTACAATCTTGAATTGACACCCACTCGCATGCAACTACAAAGCATGTCTATGGGTCGTGATGAGAAGTTCAAAAGTATGCTCGAAATGGAGAGATCTAGCGGTGAGTTCAACCACCCTTGTCCAATAGGAGTTGGTTGATATGTTTATGGGAACAACGACAGCCCATTCTTCAATCATCGATTGGAAACTCTTGATAGGATTCACCGAGATATTGACAGGCGTATTGAAGTGGTATCAAGAGTGGGAAGATTCGGTAGAGTCATCTTCAAATGCTTGAAGAGATCTTTTGGTGGTAAGAAAGAAGCTAATCGAAAAGCCGAGCCAAGACCGTGTGCTCAATCTGTAGAGGCGGTTGTGATCTCGATCCTACATCGGCCAACCTCGGTGAGACAGCAGCGTAGCAGGCCACGAAGGCAGTTCTGGATCAACATGCCATTGTCAAGCCTTGCAACACATGTTGAAAGCAGAGTGATTACTTTGAAGGATCCTCCTCGGTGTCAACACTTCCTCTCGAGATACAATCCTAATGCTAAGTGTGCTTACCACTCCAATGCCGAGGCACGACACGACAAGTTGGGCTCAAGAACAAGATTCAAGATATGATTGAAGCTAAGCGATTGAGTTTGATCCTCTGTTGAGACTCGAATGTGATCAATGCGCCTATGCCTAACCATGACAAAAGTTCCAATCTTTGTTGGTGAAGATACTTACGTTTTCAACATAGATGACTTGACCATTCCTCGATGATAAGAAGAATTTGATACAAGCGGTGTCAATCGGGATGCCCGAGAATTGTCGTTGGTGCCATCGCACTGATGGTTGTGCTTGGTTGAGAAGGCGTGTTCGTGCATGATGGATAACCGTGAAATACTATTCACGAAACCACGTGGAGTGCGTGTGAAGACATGTCTAAGCGAAGATCGAAGATGTGAATGAAACAACACCGTGCATGGGATACCTTGGGGCAGCCAAGTGGAAAGTATGATTACATGGTGAAGTACATGTTCTGGCTACAAGATTCCTATTGAAGATGTTAAGCGACCGGATGGGGTGACGATTTCCCGAAGACTATCTTGATGTTAACACTATAAGTTTCCTCTGCGATCTTGTGCCTAGTGGCACCTCTCATTATTACTTCTCCCGGACCAGTTCCATATTCCTCTGACAAGGCTATCCCTTGGAATTATGGAGCTGATGTTTACTATCATGGCGTCAAGCAAGACCCTCTGACCATTGAGGATCTTACAGTTGAAGCTACCATTCCTGACATTGACAACATCACCGGATCAAGTAAGGTGACGAAGCGGAAGGTATTCTCTTCGGATATCTCTCCTCCAAAAGACACTACGACTCCAGCTCGCATTCCAGCTATTCAATCCATTCCCCAAGCTAGAGGGAAAGAACCGGTGACTCATCCTGCTCATCCAGAAGTACCAAAGGAAGTTACTGAAGACACCTCCAAACAAGAAATGGAGGAAATTATGAAGATTATCAAGAAGAGTGACTACAATGTTGTGGAACAGTTAGGACAGACTCCGTCCAAGATCTCCATGCTTGCTCTGCTCTTGTGCTCTGAGGCTCATGCTAACGCCTTGGTGAAGTTTCTGAAGAATGCTCACGTACCGTAAGACACTACTACTGATCAATTTGAAGTTTGTATTGCTAGCCTGGATGCCAACAATGGCCTAAAGCTCGATCTTATTTGACTCTGTAGGAAAGAAACACAACAAAGCCTTGCACATCTACATGAATGCAAGGCGTTACATTATCTCATGTTTTGGTGGATACGGTTACGCTCTGAATATCCTACCAAAGGCGCTTTTGATCGACTTGATGTTGAAGGGTGGTTACGAGCCCGGTGACATAATTGTGAGCTTTTGATGGTTCTAAGCGACGTACTTGGAGAGCTCACTCTGTTAAAGTCGGTTCCCGGACTTTTGACTCCACTTTCTTTGTCATGGACATCCGTCCGACTTACTCTTGCTACTTGGCGCCCTTGGATACATGGGGCGGTATTACTCTACCTTGCATCGAGGCGAAGAACCGGTGAAAGGGAAGGTTGTTACGGTATGTGGTGAAGAATATATGGTCGATCATCTGATCATTCGATACCTCGAGGTGGAGGGTGATTTCTTGAGACTCCTGTCAAGCTTTTGAAACAATCCCAGTCGTGCTGTTGACTCTCCGTCCTCTGAAGTTACAAGTTCCGCCTAGGATGGCCTCATTGAAGGATGCTCAGCTGCGTTGAAGAGGGGTAGTACTATTTGGGGTCAGCTCCCGATCTTCCTTTCAAATATGACAAGACGGTTTAGGCTTCACCATCAAAGGTCAGAAGATGCGCGAGCGTGCCAACTTCCTTTCCGCATCGGCCAGTGGAATCCATGCTATAGAAGACAACGACGCGACATCGCAAGTGGATCTTCCCAACTCCGACAACGGACTCGGCAATTGGAAGATTGAAGGCGTCATACCAATCTCCTTTAGGCAGAGTAATTGCTCTTGTTTTTGTTTTGCTTTTCGTATTTTTTGAACAATAAACTCTAAAGCCTAGTGCCTTGCGGGCATCATGGCTCGTTGTGAGGTTATTATCATCATTTGCATATTTTCATTCAATAAAATCGTTGGACTTTTGCATTATTTGTTGTTTTCTTTCTTTTACTTTATCACCCTTCAAAAGCTATGTGTTTCTTACACACACCCGTGATACACTGCGAATCACTCCTAATCTCGTTTATACTTATGCTATTGCTAAATATGACTTCGATAATCCGATCTACCAAGCGAAGATGAAAGTGAGGAAGATTGTGAAGTCCGGAGAACTTGGTTACTGCGCAAGAGCGAGTTATCTGACCACGAAGAGAGAGTTGAGGTTGTGAATCTTGATGAAGGCAGAAGAGATCAAGATAGGAGGCGGGTCTTGAGAGCAGTGTTAAAAAGGTTGGTTCGGATGCTACGAGACTATATTGAGGTTTTGCTTGGTCATACGAAGACATGCCGAGTTTGGACATTGATATTGTGGTACACGACCGACAAAAGAAGGTTTTCTCCCGTGAAGCAGAAGGTTAAATCGCATGCGTCACGAGATGTCGAGAAAATCAAAGCGAAGTTATGAAGCGGTTCGCGGTTTCTTAGCATCACTTCCTATCCACATGGGTTGCAAATGTGGTGCTGTACCAACAAGGATGGCAAAGTTCGAATGTGTGTGGATTCTGAGATCGAACAAAGCGAGTCCGAAAGCGATTTCCCACTTCCTCATATTGATGTTACGGTTGACAACACGCTCGCATAAGGTTTTCTCCTTCATGGATGGTTTCTTCGGTTACAATCAGATAAAAATGGCTCCTGAAGACATGGAGAAGACTACTTTCGTTAAACAGTGGGGCACTTTCTGCTACAAGGTTATGCCGTTCGGACTGAAGAACGCGGGTGCCACTTATCAGCGTGCTATGGTGACGTTATTTCATGACATGATTCATCACGAGATAGAGGTCTACGTCGACGATATGATAGCTCAGTCACAAACTGAAGAAGAACATCTTGATCATCTACGAAAACTATTTGACAGATTAAAGAAGTAAAGACTAAGACCTAATCCCAACATGTGAACCTTTGAAGTCAGATCCGGAAAACTCCTAGGGTTTGTTGTCAGTGGTAAATGTATTGAGGTTGACCCTGCCAAGGTTAAAGCCATTCAAGAGATGCCAGCTCCCCGCACCGAGAAGGAAGTCAGAGGTTTCTTGGGCCGATTGAACTACATTGCCAAGTTCATTGCACATCTAACTGCTACTTGTGAGCCAATCTTCAAGTTACTTAAGAAAGATCAAGTAGTGGAATGGAACGACGATTTCCAGATCGCTTTTGTCAAAATCAAGGAGTACCTACAAAATCCTCCTATCCTGATGTGGCCTGCCGAAGGAAGACCTCTTATCATGTACTTGCGGTGTTAGAGAACTCAATAGGGTGTGTGTTGGGGCAACATGGCGAGTGCAGTCGAAAAGAGTATGCAATATACTACCTTAGCAAAAGTTTACCGATTGTGAAACAAGATACTCACAGCTCGAGAAAACTTTGCGCTTTAACTGAAATGCTTTCCGACTAAGGCGATTATATGTTGACTCATACTACCTTGTTGATTTCCAAGATGGATGCGATAAAATATGTATTTGAGAAACCAGCTCTCTCGGAAGAATAGCAAGATGGGATGATCTTGACCGAATCGACATCAGTACACTTCTCGAAAGCGATCAAAGGAAGTGTAGTAGGCGATCATTGGCTCATCAAGCCGTAGATGACTATCGGTCTATCTTGTTCAAATTTCCAGAGGAAGATGTTTTACTAGTCACTGATTGTGAAGAACCAGGCCCAGACGAAGGACCTGAACAAGGATCCCGATGGACCATGGTCTTTGATGGAGCCTCAAATGCGCTTGGTAATGGCATTGGCGCCATCATTACATCTCCTACAGGCGGACACACTCCTTTCACCGCGAGACTTTGTTTCAGTTGTACTAACAACATGGCGAATCTGAGCGTGCATCATGGGTATTAAAGCTGCTATTGACTTAAGAATCAAGTTCTTACAAGTGTATGGAGACTCAGCTTTAGTGATCAGCCAGATTAAGGGCGAGTGGGACACGAAGCATCCGAATCTCATTCTATATCGAGAGCATGTTCTAAGTTTGATCCCCTACTTCGAAGAGATCACTTTCAATCACATTCCACGAGAAGAGAATCAGTTGGTAGACGCATTGGCTACTATGTCGTCTATGTTCAAGGTCAGATGGGACAACGAGGCTCTCCAGATCATCATTGAGAAGTTTGACGAACCAGCGTATTGTTTTGAGCTTGATACAGAAGAAAAACCTTGGTACTATGACGTGAAGAGATATCTTGAGACTCAGGAGTATCCCGCAGGGGCATTTGTCAACGATAAGAAGTTCTTGAGAAGATTTGCATCAAATTCTTCCTCACTGCGACATCTTATACAAGCGCAACCACGATTTATGCCTACTTTGCTGTGTGGACCAGAAAACAGCGGAACGCATTATGGAAGAGTTACATGAAGGCGCATTTGGTACCCACTCCAGTGGACATACAATGGCTAAGAAGATTTTGAGAACAGGCTATTATTGGTCCACCATGGAAGCTGATTGTCATCGCTATGCTCGATCTTGTCACAAATGCCAGATTTATGCCGACAAAGTGCACGTACCTCCAGTACCTCTGAATGTTCTAACAGCTCCTTGGACTTTTGCAATGTGGGGCATTGACATGATTGGAGAAATCAAGCCACGACTTCCAGCGGACATCGTTTCATCCTTGTGGCAATTGACTATTTCACCAAGTGGGTAGAAGCAGCCTCGTTCGCATCTGTTACCAAGAATGTTGTGGCTCGATTCATCAAGCATAATCTTATCTATCGGTATGGCACTCTGTAACACGGTGAACTGACTTTGTGGATTTTTGTATCGCAAATGTGCGGATAGCAAGAGTTGCCACCGACTTTTATTTTTATCCAATTAAGGGAAGGTAAAAGTACAGAAAAAGACCTTCGTTAGATTCTGAGTAAGGGAGAAGGTTATGAAAAGGGAAGGTATTAGCACCCCTTTCCATCCGTAGTTATCTACGGGCTCTTAGTTGCTCTTAGATCACTTTAAAAATGTGCTTTCTGTGTGTTTGACAAAAATGTTTTGAAAAGGCATTTCGCTTTGACTTTGTAATGATTCATGTAGGAATGTATACAAAGTGTTTGGAAATGTTTTGAAAAAGGCATTTCGCTTTGACTTTGTAATGATTCATGTAGGAATGTATACAAAGTGTTCGGAAATGTTTTGAGAAGAGTTTGAACTTTGATAAAAGTGTGAGGTGTGAAAAGTATTTTGATAGAGCAAGCAACTAAAAGTCTTATTACCTACTCAGAATTGGTCATTTTCGTGTTGTTTTACGTTCCTTTAGAATAGCGCTATCCATACCATTAGTTGGTAGGTAACTCCATTCGAAGGGACATCGGATGGTCATAGAAAGCAACTTGTAGGAAGTATCCTAGCATATTCGAAGGGACTATCATCATTTTCGTGGCGACAATCGGGTCAAGATCATGTATTCGTGGCGACATCGTGGGTCTTATGATCTTTGTATCGAATGGACTATGATGATTTGTTTTGAAGGCAGCGGTGCTAGAATACCTCTACGTTCGAGGACATGACCATTTGAATTAGCGAAAGCAGCGAGAGAGGATTACCCTAAGGGTGCATGTGTGAAAAGAGTGTGTTGATTTCAAATATTTTATCTTGAAAATTAATGGGCTATGTTCAATTTTATCTTGCCATACGCCTAATTACTAGCAGTTTATAGGGTGCGGAAATTAAAATGCGCAATGTAAAGATGCGGAAAGATAAATGTCCTACGCTATTACATGGCTTTGGGGCAGATACATAATTTAAACTTGCGGAAAATAAAAACCTAATTTAAACTATTACATCCCATGAACAGTTACATAATTGGAAAAATGAAAAGCGAAGAAAATGTACGAAGCGGAACAACCTGTGAAAAGATAAGAAAATCGGAAAATACGATGAAATTGAATAAGAAGAAAATATTAGTAAAAATGCAAGTTTTTGAATGAGAAAAATATGACATGCTGGAAATAACATAAATATGCTAAAATAATTTTTTGGGATTTTTTAGATGCAATTTAATAATTAAAAACAAATTAAATGTGATTAAAATGCTAAATTATGAATAAAAATGAATATGCATGCAAAATTGTATTTTTTAATTTTATAAATTAAATAAGTATTTTCTGGAAATAAATGCAAAAGGAAAAAATATTTTGATGATTTTTAATGCATGAAATAAAAATATGAAAAGAATTAAAATTGATGCAAATATTAAATAAATAAGAAAATAGAAAAATAAATGAAAAGTGAAGTTTGTGAAAAAGAAAACAAAACCAAGTCCCAGGCTGGCTCGAACTGATGACCCTGGAGAGGATCTTTGAACAGGCAGCGTCTTTACCACTAGGCCAAGTGGCGTTTGGTGTTGGGAAAGCAGAAATCAATAACATATGAATGATGACGCGTCCTGGGAATATTTGAAACACAGTCAACTCGCGTGGGGTCGGTTGAAGCGAGAATGAAGCGCCATCGTGCCCGCAACCTCCTCGCCGGTCAAGCCAGTCGGCGCCGGGCCAGCTCGGTCGTCTTCTCCGACCACGTGATTCTTCATCTGCAAAATACGCGAAATAAAAAGGAAAGAAGGACCTTGTCCCCCTAAATCGGCCATGGCGAATTCAATGGTGATGTTATTTTTGGCTGAAACGACTTGTACAAGCCGGTTCGAAGAGGACAGCTTGAGAAACCCTAAGCATGGCAAACCATGATTCTTACGTTCATCCTCTCAAACGATTGCCCAGATCAGTCAAGTAGAACCTCATGAACACATTCAAACCATTAGAAACGATTAAAACACGCAGAATAGTAAAATGCAATTTCAAGAAAAATTCAAATATGTATGAATGTATATGGCACGATTTGGCTTGCTTTGATCAATAACAATGATGCATTCTTACTCAAGCTTACCCCCTGAGCACGTTTGAATGGCTGGAAGAGGCTGAGAGAGGCTGGAAAACAAAATTCGATTTTTCAAGTTTCTTGAAAAATTTTGGCAAAGTTGGGTTGTTGTAAGGGCTAGGGTTTCGTGTCCTTGTCTTGTGTACTTGCTGGGTATTTATAGAAGGATTTGAGAGTGCAAACAGAGTGAAAAAAGATATGATATTCAATGCAAAAAATTTCTCATTCAAATAAAATCAAATTTCCTTGAGAATTTGATTTTTTCTTTCCATATGCATGCTATCACGAAATTGGTATGCTTGGTGGGCTATCTTGGACCTCAAGTAAGATAAAAATCCAACCCATTTAAAAAAATACTTTGTTTTCATATTTTATATAATTTAATTTTGAATTAAATGGTTAAAAATCCAAAATTAAATCAATAAAATAGAAAATTGCCATGGCCAAGCATTTATGGGTCACAAATAATGTCATGAACAAGTTTGAATCAAAAGATTATAGGCCCATTTGGAAAATTTTGCATTTTTACCAAAATGTCCTTTTGTGCAATTGTCCAAAATTGCCCAACTTCTGAATAGTGTATCTTGCTCAATTTTCCACATTTTTGAGTGTTCTTGGACTTTTTGGAAAGCTCTAAGAATCCTCTAACCAAAAGTTTTGGTCTCATCTCAATTGGAGTTTCCATGCTCAATAGATCCTCAAAACAAAATGTTGACTTTTTGTTGACTTTGAAGATGACCTGTAATGTTTTGAGCCATACCTCTCAAATGAAGCATATTTTGGACATTCTTGTGAGACATGAAGTTGTAGAGAATTGAATTTCCTTCAAAACAAGAGGTGGTGGAAAAATTTCTGAGAAAGTATGAGAAAGTTATGATCAGTCAAAGTTCAGTTGACTTTTCACCTAGAAACCCTAATTTAGAAAGTTTGACTTTTGAGCAAATCTTGAGTTTTCTTGATGAATCATGATCAACCCTTGATCAAATGATGAATGTAACTTCAAAATGAGTATGTTGACCAAAAATTATGAAGTTTGACTGTATGTTGACCACAGTTGACTTTTTGTCCAATACAACTGATTTTCAACCATCTGAGCAATTGTCTGAGGAAACTTGACTTGTGAGGCTTGAAACTTGACATGGAGAATCTTTGAAGCATATGAGGAGGCATGATGAACATTGGAGATGTTGGAAGTCCATATGGAGCTGGGAATTGCCAAACCCTAGTTTGGGTTGATTGTCTAGGAGAGAGTTTTGTCTGATCAACTCTTGAGGAATCTTTGAGTATAGACGTATGGAATGTCTTGAGAAGATGGAGGGCAAATTTTGGGGTATGACAGCTGCCCCTGTTCAATCTTCTTGTACTGGAAGGTTAGATTGACACGCCTTTCTTTCGTGACCTGGAAGTAGAAGATGATTGAACACTCGAGTACACCTGAAAATTTGCACTCGTTGTTGGCTGACGATGCGGGAATGGGCTTATAGATGCCATTTGGAGAAGTTGGAAATTTTGCTGGGGAATGAGTCGTACGCTAGACTCGAGGTTGCTGACATGAGAATTGACGGTGATGGGCTTAAGATGCCCCGGAAAGGTCGATCTTTGGGGAGTGAGCCGTCGCTGGGCTCATGAGCGTTTGGAAGGAGCATGGAGATGGGCTTAAGATGCCATCCAGGAGAGTCGTCGTTAGACTTCGTGCTCATCTTTGAATGAAGTTATTGATTTGTATTGATTTTAACCAAATATGCGATTACGAAAGTGGAGAAATGTTGATAAGTAGTCGGAGATGGGCTTAAGATGCCATCGAGGCAAGTAAATGCATGACTCTGTAGTTGCTGTTGATAATAAGAAAGATTCAGAATAGATCTTTGTGCTGATTACTCTGAGGGGATAATAATTTGGCAAAGTGTGGATATCGTCCCTGTTGTGCATCGGGTGTGGATCCACTGCCTGTTATCGGAGGATAACTTGTGATCGTTCGGATAGGGTTTCCCGTCTGGCTTCGGGTCTTAATCCTGGATCCGTTGTCGGAGGACAACGAGGGCGGTCGTTCAGATAGTTTTCTCGTCGAGATTCGGGGCTTAATCCTGGACCAGTCGTTGGAGGACAACCAGGGGCAGTCTTTCAGATAGTTTTCCCGTCGAGATTCGGGGCTTAATCCTGGACCAGTCGTCGGAGGACAACCAGGGGCGGTCTTTCAGATAGTTTTCCCGTCGAGATTCGGGCTTAATCTTGGACACCTTGCGTCGAGTGATTTCCACCTGTTTTGGAGAAAACAAGAGAAACTTTGATAGAATATTTGTTAGTCTTATGCAAAGTATGATGCATGACAATGTATATGAATGAAATATGCATATATTGTGACTTTATGAGAGATGCATGAATGATAGATGTCGTGGTATTTCAAAACATATCCATCTTGAAGAAGATGCGGATGTTCTGCTTGAGGATTCCTAACTTCTGTTTGGGGATGGAGATCCTGAGAAGAAAAGAACTTCAATCCCTCTGATGCACTATCTGACCAAGTCTTGGGCCTAGATATTGTTGAGGAAGGTAGAGATTGAGAAACTCGTTGTTGGAGGTCTCATGCATAGACCTTGCTGGGGAGAGTCCGGGAGGGAATCTGTTGGGGATCTTGTATGTAGACCTTGTTGGGAAGAATTAGGAGGCACTCTACTGGGGATGTTGAGCGCAGATCTCACTGGAGAGCGTTTGATGGTTGCTGGGAGACCGGGTTAGGGCCCGTTGGAATCTCTGACTAGGGAATAGAAGATGTAGATTTTCTCCGGTGCACTATCTGACCAAGTCTCAAGTCTGGATACCGCTGCTGGAGAAAAGGGGAATTGTTGAGAGATATTCTGCTGATGATAAATACCTCGGCTGGGGATGAAGTGTTACTTCTTGGAGACTGATGTAACGTTGCTCAATTGAGTGGAATCACTGCTCGTGGATTAACATATACTCCACTGGGGGAGGTTTGTTGTGAGTGACACTGCTGCGAGGATCATGCTCTGTGGGGAAATGTATTGGTGACTTTCGTCGTCATCTCAATTCCTGAAGCCTGTAGTAATTACTTTTGTATGTTCACTTTTCGCATGTTTGTGAATAGATTCTTATTGTCAAATGCATATAATCATTCAAAGCAAATGTTGGACTTATTGCAAACGACAATTGTAAAGAAATAATCTGCATTTATTTGGAAGGTGGCGTATGGCCAAGTAGTTTATACACAAGAAAGGTAAAAAGCTATGCGGAAGCAATCTCGTTAAGTTCCAACTATGCTAGTACTCATATATTTCAACTATCTCATCTCCTTGTTGTCAGTAGAAAGTGAGTGAATTGATCTTCGCCATTTGAATCTTGAATGCTGATAGTAGTCTGGAAGCGGGTGATCTGGAAGAGACATAGTAAATGCGCTTAAATCCTAACTTTTGCCTAGACCTCCCTTTGGGTTTTCAGTCTGGGATACCCTTTTTGCCCAAGCCTTTTCGGTTTTCGACTTGCGGGTGTACATGTTTTGTATATATCCTTAACTTTTGCCCGAACCCTTTTGGTTCGCAGATGCCCTTATTTTGCCTAGGTCGATCGACCTAGCGGGTCCTTTCATGCGTAGTATTTTTGACTATATCTGCGTTCACAGGGTGTGGGAAGTCTTCACCATCCATGGTGCTAAGTATCATAGCTGAAAACATCTTGACTACAAATGGTCCCTCATAGGTGGGAGTCCATTTGCCCCTGGGATCACCTTGTGGAAGAATGATGCGCTTGACCACTAGATCACCGACTTGGTAGACTCGGTGCTTGACCTTTCTGTTAAATGCTCTGGTCATTCGCTTCTGATAGATCTGTCCATGGCAGATGGATGCGAGTAGTTTCTCATCAATCAAATTAATCTGGTCAAGGCGAGTCTGGATCCAATCGTCTTCGCCTAACTCTGCATCCTGGAGGACTCTGGTTGAGGGTATCTGAACCTCAATGGGTAGGACGACTTCCATACCGTATACGAGAGAGAAGGGGGTTGCCCCTGTTGATGTCCGTGCTGTAGTGCGATAACCATGAAGAGCAAATGGTAACATCTCATGCCAGTCTTTGTAAGTCATGTTCATCTTCTGTATAATCTTCTTAATGTTCTTGTGAAGAGTTGTGATCCTTGAGCTTGAACTGCGTGCAGAGTTCAGTGATCATCTTATTGTTGAGATTAGAGCCATTATCTGTGATAATCCTTTCGGGAGTGCCATATCGACAGATAAGATTATGTTTGATGAATCGAGCCACGACATTCTTGGTAACAGATGCGAACGAGGCTGCTTCTACCCACTTGGTAAAGTAGTCAATTGCCACAAGGATGAAACGATGTCCATTGGAAGCTGTGGGCTTGATTTCTCCAATCATGTCAATGCCCCACATTGCGAAAG
The DNA here is from genome assembly GCA_021764765.1 of Vicia sativa. Classification (NCBI taxonomy): domain Eukaryota; kingdom Viridiplantae; phylum Streptophyta; class Magnoliopsida; order Fabales; family Fabaceae; genus Vicia; species Vicia sativa. Next base: position 40,112,748 of record CM038796.1, on the reverse strand, counting down.
GCCAAGTAGCTGTTAGAACATTGAGTCGGTGCGTGCACTTTGTCGCCTCGTCGGCACTTGTGACAAGATCGAGCGTAGCGGTGACAATCGACTTCCATGGTGGACCAATAGTAACTGTTCTCAAAATCTTCTTAGCCATTGTATGTCCCTGGGTGGGTACCGAATCGCGTGTAACTCTTCCATGATGCGTATTGCTGTTTTCTGATCTACACAGCAGAGTAAGCACAAGTCGTGGTTGCGCTTGTATAAGATGCCGTTGCTGAGGAAGAATTTGGATGAAAATCTTCTCATGAACTTCTTATCATTGATGATGCCCTGCAGGATATTGAGTCTCAAGATACCTCTTCACGTCATAGTACCAAGGTTTCTCTTCTGTATCAAGCTCATAACAATATGCTGGTTCGTCAAACTTCTCAATGATGATCTGGGGAGCCTCGTTGTCCCATCTGACTTTGAACATAGATGACATAGTAGCTAATGCGTCCGCCAACTGATTCTCTTCTCGTGGAATATGATTAAAAGTAATCTTCGAAGTAAGGGATCAAACTCAGAACATGCTCTCGATACGGAATGAGGTTCGGATGCTTCGTATCCCACTCGCCCCTAATCTGACTGATCACTAAAGCTGAGTCTCCATATACTTGCAAGAACTTGATTCTTAAGTCAATAGCAGCTTTAATACCCATGATGCATGCTTTGTACTCGGCCATGTTATTGGTGCAACTGAAACATAATCTGGCGGTGAAAGGTGTGTGTCCGCCTGTAGAGGATGTAATGATGGCGCCAATGCCATTGCCAAGTGCGTTTGAGGCTCCATCAAAGACCATGGTCCATCGGGATCCTTGTTCAGGTCCTTCGTCTGGGCCTGGTTCTTCACAATCTGTGACTAGTAAAACATCTTCATCTGGAAATTGAACGCATAGGCGATAGTCATCTACGGCTTGATGAGCCAAATGATCGGCTACTACACCCCTTTGACCGCTTCGAGAAGTGTCTTGGATGTCATACTCGGTCAAGATCATACGCCATCTTGCTATTCTTCCGGAGAGCTGGTTTCTCAAATATGTATTTTATCGGATCCATCTTGGAAATCAATAAGGTAGTGTGAGTCAACATATCTTGTCTTAGTGACCCGCCAAAGCGTTGCAAGTTTTCTCGGTGTGAGTATCTTGTTTCACGATCGGTAAACTTTTGCTAAGGTAGTATATTGCATGCTCTTTTCGACCGGACTCGTCATGTTGCCCCAACACACCCCATTGAATTCTCTTTGTCATGTACATGATAAGAGGTCTTCCTTGGCAGGCGGCATCGGGATAGGAGGATTACATGGGTACTCCTTGATTTTGTCAAAAGCGATCTGGAAATCGTCGTTCCATTCCACTACTTGATCTTTCTTTAGTAACTTGAAGATTGGATCACAAGTAGCAGTTAGATGCGCAATGAATCTGGCAATGTAGTTCAATCGGCCCAAGAAACCTCTGACTTCCTTCTCGGTGCGGAGAGCTGGCATCTCTTGAATAGCTTTAACCTTGGCAGGGTCAACTTCAATACCTTTTCCACTGACGACAAACCCTAGGAGTTTACCGGATCTGACTCCAAAGGTGCACTTGTTAGGATTGAGTCTCAGTCTGTACCTCTTCAACCTGTCAAATAGTTTCTGCAAATGATCAAGATGTTCTTCTTCAGTCTGTGATCGAGCTATCATGTCGTCGACGTAGACCTCTATCTCGTGATGAATCATGTCATGAAATAATGTCACCATAACGCGATAAGTGGCGCTGCATTCTTGATCCGAGCAGCATAACCTTGTAGCGAAAGTTTTTGTGTAACAAAAGTAGTCTTCTCCATGTCTTGAGCCATCTTGATCGATTGTAACCGGAGAAACAATCCATGAAGGAGAAAACCTTATCTTGCGGTGTTGTCAACGAACATCAATATGAGGAAGTGGAAATCATCTTTCGGACTCGCTTTGTTCGGATCTACATAGTCACACACATTCGTACCTTGCCATCCTTCTACAGGCACCACTGTAACACGGTGAACCGACTTTGTGGATTTTGTATCAAATGTGCGGATAGCAAGAGTCGCCACCGACTTTTCTTTTATCCAATTAAGGGAAGGTAAAAGTACGAGAAAAAGACCTTCGTTAGATTACGAGTAAGGAGAAGGTTATGAAAAGGAAGGTATTAGCACCCCTTTCCATCCGTAGTTATCTACGGGCTCTTAGTTGCTCTTAGATCACTTTAAAAATGTGCTTTCTGTGTGTTTGACAAAAATGTTTTGAAAAGGCATTTCGCTTTGACTTTGTAATGATTCATGTAGGAATGTATACAAAGTGTTCGGAAATGTTTTGAAAAGAGTTTGAACTTTGATAAAAGTGTGAGGTGTGAAAAGTATTTTGATAGAGCAAGCAACTAAAAGTCTTATTACCTACTCAAAATTGGTCGTTTTCGTGTTGTTTTACGTTCCTTTAGAATAGCGCTATCCATACCATTAGTTGGTAGGTAACTCCATTCGAAGGGACATCGGATGGTCATAGAAAGCAACTTGTAGGAAGTATCCTAGCACATTCGAAGGGACTATCATCATTTTTCGTAGGCGACAATCGAGGGTCAAGATCATGTATTCGTAGGCGACATCGTGGGTCTTATGATCTTTGTATCGAAGGACTATGATGATTTGTTTTGAAGGCAACGGTGCTAGAATACCTCTACGTTCGAGGGACATGACCATTTTGAATTCGCGAAGGCAACGAGAGAGGATTACCCTAAGGGGTGCATGTGTGAAAAGAGTGTGTTGATTTCAAATATTTTATCTTGAAAATTAATGGGCTATGTTCAATTTTATCTTGCCATACACGCCTAATTACTAGCAGTTTATAGGGTGCGGAAATTAAAATGCGGAATGTAAAGATGCGGAAAGATAAATGTCCTACGCTATTACATGGCTTTGGGGCAGATACATAATTTACACTTGCGGAAAATAAAAACCTAATTTAAACTATTACATCCCATGAACAGTTACATAATTGGAAAAAATGAAAACAGTAAAAGAAATCGTCTGAAACGGAACAACCTGTGAAAAGATAAGAAAATCGGAAAATACGATGAAATTGAATAAGAAGAAAATATTAGTAAAAATGCAAGTTTTTGAATGAGAAAAATATGACATGCTGGAAATAACATAAATTTGCTAAAATAATTTTTTGGGATTTTTTAGATGCAATTTAATAATTAAAAACTAATTAAATGTGATTAAAATGCTAAATTATGAATAAAAATAAATATGCATGCAAAATTGTATTGTTTAATTTTATAAATTAAATAAGTATTTTCTGGAAATAAATGCAAAAGGAAAAAATATTTTGATGATTTTTAATGCATGAAATAAAAATATGAAAAGAATTAAAATTGATGCAAATATTAAATAAATAAGAAAATAGAAAAATAAATGAAAAGTGAAGTTTGTGAAAAAGAAAACAAAACCAAGTCCCAGGCTGGCTCGAACTGATGACCCTGGAGAGGATCTTTGAACAGGCAGCGTCTTTACCACTAGGCCAAGTGGCGTTTGGTGTTGGGAAAGCAGAAATCAATAACATATGAATGATGACGCGTCCTGGGAATATTTGAAACACAGTCAGCTCGCGTGGGGTCCAGTTGGAACGAGAGAACGAATCAGGAAGCGCCATCGTGCCACGCAACCTCCTCGCCGGTCAAACCGAGTCAGCGACGCCGGAGCCCTAGCTCCGGTCGTCTTCTCCGGCCACGTGATTCTTCAATCTGCAAAAATACGCGAAATAAAAAGGAAAGAAGGACCTTGTCCCCCTAAATCGGCCATGGCGAATTCAATGGTGATGTTATTTTTGGCTGAAACGACTTGTACAAGCCGGTTCGAAGAGGACAGCTTGAGAAACCCTAAGCATGGCAAACCATGATTCTTACGTTCATCCTCTCAAACGATTGCCCAGATCAGTCAAGTAGAACCTCATGAACACATTCAAACCATTAGAAACGATTAAAACACGCAGAATAGTAAAATGCAATTTCAAGAAAAATTCAAATATGTATGAATGTATATGGCACGATTTGGCTTGCTTTGATCAATAACAATGATGCATTCTTACTCAAGCTTACCCCCTGAGCACGTTTGAATGGCTGGAAGAGGCTGAGAGAGGCTGGAAAACAAAATTCGATTTTTCAAGTTTCTTGAAAAATTTTGGCAAAGTTTGGGTTGTTGTAAGGGCTAGGGTTTCGTGTCCTTGTCTTGTGTACTTGTTGGGTATTTATAGAAGGATTTGAGAGTGCAAAGAGAGTGAAAAAAGATATGATATTCAATGCAAAAATTTTCTCATTCAAATAAAATCAAATTTCCTTGAAAATTTGATTTTTTCTTTCCATATGCATGCTATCACGAAATTGGTATGCTTGGTGGGCTATCTTGGACCTCAAGTAAGATAAAAATCCAATCCATTTAAAAAAAATACTTTGTTTTCATATTTTATATAATTTAATTTTGAATTAAATGGTAAAAAATCCAAAATTAAATCAATAAAATAAACAATTGCCATGGCCAAGCATTTATGGGTCACAAATAATGTCATGAACAAGTTTGGATCAAAATATTATAGGCCCATTTGGAAAATTTTGCATTTTGACCAAAATGTCCTTTTGTGCAATTGTCCAAAATTGCCCAACTTCTGAATAGTGTATCTTGCTCAATTTTCCACATTTTTGAGTGTTCTTGGACTTTTTGGAAAGCTCTAAGAATCCTCTAACCAAAAGTTTTGGTCTCATCTCAATTGGAGTTTCCATGCTCAATAGATCCTCAAAACAAAATGTTGACTTTTTGTTGACTTTGAAGATGACCTGTAATGTTTTGAGCCATACCTCTCAAATGAAGCATATTTTGGACATTCTTGTGAGACATGAAGTTGTAGAGAATTGAATTTCCTTCAAAACAAGAGGTGGTGGAAAAATTTCTGAGAAAGTATGAGAAAGTTATGATCAGTCAAAGTTCAGTTGACTTTTCACCTAGAAACCCTAATTTAGAAAGTTTGACTTTTGAGCAAATCTTGAGTTTTCTTGATGAATCATGATCAACCCTTGATCAAATGATGAATGTAACTTCAAAATGAGTATGTTGACCAAAAATTATGAAGTTTGTCTGTATGTTGACCACAGTTGACTTTTGTCCAATCAACTTATTTTCAACCATCGAGCAATTATGCGAGGAAACTTGACTAGTGAAGCTTGAAACTTGACATGGAGAATCTTTGAAGCATATGAGGAGGCATGATGAACATTGGAGATGTTGGAAGTCCATATGGAGCTGGGAATTGCCAAACCCTAGTTTGGGTTGATTGTCTAGGAGAGAGTTTTGTCTGATCAACTCTTGAGGAATCTTTGAGTATAGACGTATGGAATGTCTTGAGAAGATGGAGGGCAAATTTTGGGTATATGACTGCCCTGTTCAATCTTCTTGTACTGGAAGGTTAGATTGACACGCCTTTCTTTCGTGACCTGGAAGTAGAAGATGATTGAACACTCGAGTACACCTGAAAATTTGCACTCGTTGTTGGCTGACGATGCGGGAATGGGCTTATAGATGCCATTTGGAGAAGTTGGAAATTTTGCTGGGGAATGAGTCGTACGCTAAATTTTGGGGCATGACACACTCCCGAAAGGATTATCACAGATAACGGCTCTAATCTCAACAATAAGATGATCACCGAACTCTGCACGCAGTTCAAGATCAAGCATCACAACTCTTCTCCTTATCGGCCTAAAATGGCTGGCGCAGTGGAAGCCGCCAACAAGAACATTAAGAAGATTATACAGAAGATGACAGTGACTTACAAAGATTGGCATGAGATGTTACCATTTTCTCTTCATGGTTATCGCACTACGGTACGGACATCGACAGGGGCAACCCCCTTCTCTCTTGTGTACGGTATGGAGGCAGTCCTACCAATCGAGGTTCAGATACCCTCAACCAGAGTCCTCCATGACGCAAAGTTAGGCGAAGACGATTGGGTCCGGACTCGCCTTGACTAGATTAATTTGATTGATGAGAAACGACTCGCATCCATCTGCCACGGACAGATCTATCAGAAACGAATGATTAGAGCATTTAACAAGAAGGTCAAACACCGAGTCTACCAAGTCGGTGATCTAGTAGTCAAGCGCATCATTCTTCCACAAGGTGATCCCAGGGGCAAATGGACCCACACCTATGAGGGACCGTTTGTAGTCAAGATAGTATTTTCCGGCGGAGCTATGATACTTAGTGTCATACCCCAAAATTTGCCCTCCATCTATTCAAGAGATTTCATACATCCCTACTCAAGGATTCCTCAAGAGTTGATCAGACAAACTCTCTCCTAGACAATCAACCCAAATTAGGGTTTGGTATCTCTCAAGTCAAGATGGATTTCCAAAATCTCCAATGGTCTTCATGCCTCCTCATATGCTTCAAAGATTCTCCATGTCAAGTTTCAAGCTTCACTAGTCAAGTTTCCTCAGACAATTGCTCAGATGGTTGAAAATAAGTTGTATTGGACAAAAAGTCAACTGTGGTCAACATACAGTCAAACTTCATAATTTTTGGTCAACATACTCATTTTGAAGTTACATTCATCATTTGATCAAGGGTTGATCATGATTCATCAAGAAAACTCAAGATTTGCTCAAAAGTCAAACTTTCTAAATTAGGGTTTCTAGGTGAAAAGTCAACTGAACTTTGACTGATCATAACTTTCTCATACTTTCTCAGAAATTTTTCCACCACCTCTTGTTTTGAAGGAAATTCAATTCTCTACAACTTCATGTCTCACAAGAATGTCCAAAATATGCTTCATTTGAGAGGTATGGCTCAAAACATTACAGGTCATCTTCAAAGTCAACAAAAAGTCAACATTTTGTTTTGAGGATCTATTGAGCATGGAAACTCCAATTGAGATGAGACCAAAACTTTTGGTTAGAGGATTCTTAGAGCTTTCCAAAAAGTCCAAGAACACTCAAAAATGTGGAAAATTGAGCAAGATACACTATTCAGAAGTTGGGCAATTTTGGACAATTGCACAAAAGGACATTTTGGTCAAAATGCAAAATTTTCCAAATGGGCCTATAATCTTTTGATCCAAACTTGTTCATGGCATTATTCTTGACCCATAAATGCTTGGAATTGGTAATTTTCTATTTTTATGATTTATATTTGAATTTTATAACATTTAATTCAAAAATAAATTGTATAAAATATGAAAATTAAGTATTTTTTTCAAAAGGACTGATTTTATATCTTTCTTAAAGTCCAAGAAAGCCCAAGACTCTTGCCAAATTCGTGATTCATGCATATGGAAAGGAAAAATCAAGTTTTTAAGAAAATTTGATTTGTTTTAAATAGAAAATATTGCACAATCAATGTCCAATCTTTTTGCTTGCTTTTCCTCTCTCAATTGCTTCTATAAATACCTAGCATTGCATACAAGCCAGAGGACGAAACCCTAGCTCAAGCCAAACCCTAGTTCTTGCAAATTTTTTCAAGAATTGGAGAAAATCGTGTTTTAAAATCCAGCCATATTCAGCCTTCAAACATCACTCCATCGTGCTCAGGAGGTTCCCAGCAACCAAAAACATATCTTGCTCGAAGCCCAGGCTGCCCAGATCGAGCCATCTCACTCTCACCGGTTTGCAAACTTTCCAAATTTCGATTTCATAACATCATGCATTGTTAATCGTTTTTGTGTGTTTATTTGTATTCAGGACGTTTATTAGGTTAGGAATAACCCATCTCATGCAAGCTCAAACGTACGAAACTTGATTTGCCATGGCTAGGGATTTTCGAGCTGTTTGAATCGAACAGCCTTATACGAGCATTTTTAGGGCAAATGGAGATCACCATTGGACTCAGGAGGTCCGATTTAGGGTGAATAGGTCTTCCTTTTCCATTTAATTGTTGTATTTTGCAGGTTTCAAATCTTGTTTGATCGGAGAAGACGACCAGAGCTAGGGCTCCGGCGTCGTTGACTCCACTTGGACCGGCGAGAGTGTGCGTGGCGTTTCTGGGCAATCCGATTGGCTCTCTCTTTCCACCTGGGCCCCACGCGTGCTGACTTTGATTTTTCAAACATCCCAGGACACGTTTACACATATATGCCATTGATTTTCAACTTCAGAACACCAAGTGTCACTTGGCCTAGTGGTAAAGGCGCTGGCAAGCAGAGATTCTCCTCCTGGTCATGGGTTCGATCCTCACTGGCACCAGTTTTGTTTTCTTTTACAAACTTTGCAATATTTTCATATTTTCTAATTTTCTAATACTTTTGCATTATTTTAATTATTTTCATATTTTTATTTCTGCATTTAAAAATTACCAAAAAATATTTTCTTTTTGCATTTATTTTCAGAAAATCTTTATTTAATTTAATAAATTAAAAAAATGTATTTTTGCATGCATATTTATTTTTATTTGTAATTTTGCATTTAAATCATTGTAAATTCATTTTAAATTATTAAATTACATCTAAAAAATCCCAAAAATTTATTTTAGCATGTTTACATTATTTCCAGCATGTCACATTTTTTCCAATTAAAAATTTGCATTTTTTCTAACATTTTCTCTTATTTCGATTTCATCATATTTTCCGATTTCTCGTTCGTTTCACAGGTTCTTCCAATTCGGACGTTTCTTTACTATTTTCATTTTATTTTCCAAAAATGTAACTGTATATGGGATGTAATAGTTTAAAATTAGGTCTTTATTTTTCCGCATTTTAAATTATGTATATGCCCCAAAGCCTAGTAATGGCGTATGATTTACCTTTCCGCATCTTTACTTTCCGCAATTTACTTTCCGCACCCTATCAATTGCTAGTAACTAGGCGTGTATGGCAAGATAATAATGAACATAGCCCACTAATTTTCAAGATAACATATTCTGAAATCAACACACTTTTTTCACACATGCACCCCTTAGGGTAATTCTCTCTCGTTGCCTTACGAATTCAAATGGTCATGTCCCTCGAATGTAGAGGTATTCTAGCACCGTTGCCTTCCAAACAAATCATCATAGTCCCTTCGATACAAAGATCATAGACCCACGATGTCGCCTACGAATACATGATCTTGACCCTTGATTTTCGCCTACGATAAATGATGATCGTCCCTTCGAATGTGCTAGGATACTTCCTACAAGTTGCCTTCTATGACCATCCGATGTCCCTTCGAATGTCCCGTTTACATCCAACGAATAGAGTTACCTACCAACTAATGGTATGGATAGCGCTATGCTAAAGGAACGTAAAATAACACGAAAACGACCAATTCTGAGTAGGTAATAAGACTTTTAGTTGCTTGCTCTATCAAAATACTTTTCACACCTCACACTTTTATCAAAGTTCAAACTCTTCTCAAAACATTTCCGAACACTTTGTATACATTCCTACATGAATCATTACAAAGTCAAAGCGAAATGCCTTTTTCAAAAACATTTTTTCAAACACACAGAAAGCACAATTTTAAAATGATCTAAGATCAACTAAGAGCCCGTAGATAACTACGGATGGAAAGGGGTGCTAATACCTTCCCTTTTCATAACCTTCTCCCTTACTCAGAATCTAACGAAGGTCTTTTTCTGTACTTTTACCTTCCCTTAATTGGATAAAAATAAAAGTCGGTGGCGACTCTTGCTATCCGCACATTTGGATACAAAAATCCTACAAAGTCAGTTCACCGTATTACACTTAGCACCATGGATGGTGAAGACTTCCCACACCCTGTGAACGCAGACATAGTCAAAAAATACTACGCATAAAAGAGACCCGCTAGGTCGACTGACCTAGGCAAAAATGAGGGCATCCTGGCGAACCAAAAGGGTTCGAGCAAAAGTTAAGGATATATACAAAACATGTACACCCGGCAAGTCGAAAACCTGAAAAGGCGGCTTGGGCAAAAAAGGGTATCCCGGTAGACCGAAAACCCGAAAGGGCGGTCTAGGAAAAAGTTAGGGATTTAAGTGTACGACTATGTCTCTTCCTGATCGCCTACTTCCAGACTACTATCAGCATTCAAAATTCAAATGGCGAAAATCAATCCACTCACTTTCTACTGACAGCAAGGGGATGAGATAGTTGAAATTTATGAGTACTAGCATAGTTGGAACTTAACGAGATTGTTTCCGCATAGCTTTTTACCTTTCTTGTGTACAAACTACTTGTCCATACACCACATTTCAAATAAATACAAATCCCTTCTTTTCACAATTTTCACTGTTGTTGTTTGCATAAAGTCCAACGTTTGCTTTGAATGATTATATGCATTTGACAATAAAAATCTATTCACAAACATGCGAAAGATGAACATACAAAAGTAATTACTACAGGCTACAGGAATTGAGATGACGACGAAGGTCACCAATGTATTCCCCCGCAGAACATGATCCCCACAGAGGTGTCACTCACAACAAACCTTCCCCATAGGAGTATACGTTAGTCCCCAAGCAGTGATTCCACTCAACTAAATCATGTTACATCAGTCTTCGAGCAATAACATTTCATCCCCAGCCGAGGTATTTATCCCCAGCAAAATATCTCTCAACAATTCCCCTTTTCCCCAGCAGTAGTATCCAGACTTGAAACTTGGTCAGATAGTGCATCGGAGGAAAACTACATCTTTTATTCCCCAGCCAGAGAGTACGACGGACTCCAGTTTTTTCCAACCCGGTCTCCCAGCAACTACCAAATACTCTCCAACAGGATTTACACACAAAATCCCCGGTAGAGTACCTCCTAAATTCTCCTCAGCAGAGTCTATACACCAGGTCCTCAGTAGCGCATCTCTCGATCTCTACCATCCTCAGCGATATCTAGGCTCAAGACTTGGTCAGATAGTGCATCGGAGGAATCGAAGTTATCTTTCTTCAAAGGGTTTCCATCCGTTTCATCCAGAAGTCAGAAATCTCCGAGCAAAACATCCGCATCTTCTTCAAGATGGATATGTTTTGAAATACCACAACATCTATCATTCATACATTACTCATAAAATCATAAATTGGTGCATATGTCATTCATACACATCGACATGCATCATACTTTGCATAAGACTAACAATATTCTATCAAAGTTTCTCTTGTTTTTTCCAAAACAAGTGAAAATCACTTCTGAAACAAACAGGTCCAGGATTAATGCCCGAAGCCAGATGGGAAAACTATCTAAACGACCGCCCTAGTTGTCCTCCGACAACAGGGTCCAGGATTAATGCCCGAAGCCAGACGGGAAAACTATCTGAACGACCGCCCTAGTTGTCCTCCGACAACTGGTCCAGGATTAATGCCCGAAGCCAGACGGGAAAACTATCTGAAAGACCGCCCTAAGTTGTCCTCCGACAACTGATCCAGGATTAATGCCCGAAACCAGACGGGAAAACTATCTGAACGATCACAAGTTATCCTCCGATAACAGGCATTGGATCAGTACCCGAAACACAACAGGGAAGCTGTCCACATTTTGCCAAATATTATCCCTTCAGAGTAATCAACACGAAGATGTATTCTGACTCTCTCTTATTATCAACAGCAACTACAGAGTCTAGCGTACGACTCAGTTGCCTTGGATTGCATCTTAAGCCCATCTCCGACTACTTGTCAACATTTCTCCGCTTTCAGAATGCGGCATATTTGGTTAAAAAACCAATACAAACCAATAACTTCATTCAAAGATGAGCACGAAGTCTAACGTACGACTCCCTCCGGATGGCATCTTAAGCCCATCCCCATGCTCCTTTCACCTCCAGAGACGTCTACAAGAGCCTAGTGTACGACACACTCCCCAGCATCGATCTTTCCAGATGGCATCTTAAGCCCATCTCCGAGAGTTCTCCTATTCAGACAAAAATCTTGATTCTAGCGTACGACTCATTCCCCAGCGAAATCTCCGCCCTCTCCAAATGGCATCTGTAAGCCCATTCCCGCATCATCACCAACAACGAGTGCAAATTTTCAGGTGTACTCGAGTGTTCAATCATCTTCTACCTCCAGGTCACGAAAGGCAAGCATGCCAATCTAATCCTTCCAGTACAAGAAGATTGAACAGGGGCAGCTGTCATACCCCAAAATTTTCCCTCCTACTTCTCAAGACATTTCATACATCTATGCCCAAGGATTCCTCAAGGGTTGATCAGACAAACCTTCTCCTAGACAATTAACCCAAAATAGGGTTTGGCTATTCTCAGATCCAGATGGACTCCCAACATATCCAATGGCCTTCATGCCTCCTCATATGCTTCAAAGATTCTCCATGTCAAGTTTCAAGCCTCACAAGTCAAGTTTCCTCAAACAATTGCTCAGATGGTTGAAAATCAGTTGTATTGGACAAAAAGTCAACTGTGGTCAACATACAGTCAAACTTCATGATTTTTGGTCAACATCCTCATTTTGAAGTTACATTCATCATTTGATCAAGGGTTGATCATGATTCATCAAGAAAACTCAAGATTTGCTCAAAAGTCAAACTTTCCAAATTAGGGTTTTTCAGTGAAAAGTCAACTGAACTTTGACTGAGCATAACTTCTTCATACTTTCTCAGAAATTTTTCCACCACCTCTCATTTTTAAGGAAATTCAATTCTCTACAACTTCATGTCTCACAAGAATGTTCAAAAAATGCTTCATTTGGAAGGTATGGATCAAAACATTAAAGGTCCTTTTCAAAGTCAACAAAAAGTCAACTTTTTGTTTTGGAGATTTATTGAGCATGGAAACTCTAATTGAGATGAAACCAAAGAGGTTGGTTAGAGGACTCTTAGAGATTTCTAGAAAGTCCAAGAACACTCAAAAATGTGAAAAATTGAGCAAAATACACCATTCAGAAGTTGGGCACTTTTGAACAATTGCACAAAAGGAGATATTTGTCAAAATCCAATTTTTTCCAAATGGGCCTATAATTTTATGATCCAAACTTGTTCATAATATTATTTGTGACCTATTTATGCCTTGCCATGACAATTTTTTATTTTATTGATTTATTTTTGAATTTAAAACCATTTAATTCAAAATTAAATTATATAAAATATGAAAATAAGATATTTTTTCAAAAGGAGTGAGTTTCTATCAAACTTGAGGTCCAAGATAGCCCATGAAACATACCAAATTCGTGCTAGCTCTCACATTGAAGAGAAAATTAAATTTTTTCCAAAATTTGATTTTATTAGAAAGAAATTTATTGCACATTCAAGATCCAATCTTTTTTCACTCTCTTTGCTCTCTCAATTCACTCTATAAATACCAAGCAAGCTGCCAAGAACAAGACACGAAACCCTAGCCCCATACACAACCCTTATTTTGCCAAAATTTTTCTCAAATTGTTAAAAATCATTGTCACACCCTAAATTTCGCTCGATCACTTTTATTTTTAACTCAGCTACATACGTTTCAATTCATTTACATAATTGCATCATGAACTTTTCATTATCATCCGCGTAAATTCATCAGCATCATTTTGCATCCTGAATAAAATTTGACTTTTCTTTTAATTGCGCTTCAACTTGTTTCATTCGCATTTTGCTAGTATTTGGTTTTTTGCACCCGATTTTGCATCTGTAATTATTTTTAAATCGATTTTACACCAAAAGTCATTTTAATCATTGCCACATTAGTTTGGTATTTTCATTTACATCATAGTTATATTCGATTTAACTTTAATTCTTCGTACATTAATTGTAAGTCATTGGTCTATCATTGCATTTTTCATATTAATTTTTATTGTTAGAATTTTGTGTTTTTTGTCAATAATTAGATTATGCATTAATAAAAATTTGTCATGTTAACAATTAATTTGGTTTCTAATTAAGTTTCTACTTTATTGGTAATTACTTTTGCATTTTTTTTTTTAATTTACATCTCATCTTAGAATTTTCTTTTAGGAATAATTGAGTTTGCTTTACATAGTAATTTTTTTTTAGATTTCATATTTTATTTACTTTTTTTTTACATGAATTAGAAAATAAAATTTAGATTTAATTAAATAAGTAGAAGTAGTGTCTTTTACAAAAAAAAAAAAATTGGTTCTTCAAACAATGTCACTTTTCCAGCAACTTCCTACCACCATTCCACAACCTTGTACCTGCAAGATAAAACAGAAAAATCAGTACAAATTCTCTTCCCACTACCCTTGCCTCCACCTCCTATACTACCTGCCAAGTTTACACAGAAAATTCAAACAAAACCAGTACAAAAACCTTCCAACATTCCCACTCCTCCTCCTTGCCACCTCTTGTACAACCTGCAGAAAATTACAACAAACAAAATCAGTGCAACTCCTCTCCACTACATAATTTCTGCTCCAATTTCTGCTCCACTAACTTGTAGTACCTCAATCCTTCCTCACTAAGTTTTTTCCCAATTCTCCATTCTGCCCTCACTCAATCTCATCTATATAACTTACCCTTCATTCATTAGAAAAGACAACACTCTTTCACGAGAAAACCTCAGCTAAACCAATTCACAATTTGATATCTCATTACCAACTTCAGCTTCTCATTAAAAACCACAAGACTTTCCAAACGCATTCGAGAGGCCTGATACAGTAATCGCCATATTCAAAAACTTCGTTTTCTCTGTTTCTCAGATAAACAACAGTCAGTATAGAGACTACCCTCCATCCACTTCTAACCGTTATCTCCATAACCAAATATTCATTCAACCACCAATCACGCCATTTACCTTCAACCTTTAAATCCAAACAGAGTCATCCCTAACCTTGCCTCTGCTCCACCATTTCCACTCAACCTTCAACCTGAACCAGTAGCAGAACTCACAGATTCACGACCCAGAATCCCAACCACTCATCTTCGCACAACCTTTGTATTCCATACCACACTCAGATTCGGAACAACAGAATAACAAAACAGATTTTCATAAGCATCTCAAAAGCCATCGCAAAAAGCCAGACCGCTCAGATCCATAGCCGAAACAGATTCAGAAGGACATACCTCGAGTCATGTAAATCTTCCATTTTCGTTGTTGTTGTTTTGTTTTCTGTCTAAATCGCAAAAAAAGTTGTTACACCTTGTAATCTGTATCATCATCATGTATTGGATTTTGGGGTTAGGGATTTAGGTTATTTTGATTTTTCGATGGAAAGCAGAGAGATAATAGAGAGATTTGAATCGATGATGAACGGAAGCTAGAGAAACAGAGGAAGCAAGTGAGAAGTAGAGGATGTCGAGAGACGGAGGCACCGATTCTGGGACTCGGGGTTCACTTGGGTGAACCGGGTTTTGTATAGAGAGGGTGGATCTGGGTCAGGCCCAACCTAGATCACCCTGAGTCCATTTTCTTGTTTTCTGTTTTAACATTTGGGTTTTACTGTGCATTTCTCATTTGTTTTAACTCACCCGAATTTCATACCTGGGCCTTTTATTTCATAATTTTTTGTCCTTCATTTTAAAAGCAATATTAATTAGTTTTTCTTAGTCAAAAAATTAATTAGAGTTTCTTTTTAACACAAAAATTACATGTTTGGTTTTGGAGATGTAATAATTAGTAGACATTTTATCGCTTTATCATTTAATTATTCATTCACATGTGCACAAACCAAAAAACTTTTCAAACTAATACTCGATTGCGAGCCATTTTCATACCATGAGTCGACAAAGCTTAGAAGCGTCGCAACAGCCACACACTTGTGCACACACCACGCTTGCTCTTGGGCTTACAATGAAACTTTGATTGATTAGTTAAACATTATTTAATTATCTAATTAGGTTATTTAAAATTGATTAGGCCATCTAATTAATTTTATTAAACTAATTACTTGATTAAATTTCGTTTAATTAGTCGATTAAATTTATTTCGCGCATTCACCTATACAATATCAATTGCTTTATCATTTGTGCAAGCCACCTTGTATGGGCTTTTAATTCATTTAATCGTTTTATTTTATGCTTGTATATAATCATTACCCGTCTCATTTCCATTCTCTCACTTTGGTCCATATACCAATTTTAATCATAACCCAAATATCTTCTTCTTTTCATTCACCACTTTCATAATAAATTCTCAAACCTCGATCCAACGTCGAGTGTTTCTTCTCAAAAATATTTTCATAAATAAATATTCTACTTTCCTCTTCCCAAGCGTATGGTAGTCAGTCCTGTTTCGACCCTCGATCGTACGCTTGGTGTCTTTAATTGAACCTTAATAAGTGAATCCCGTTTCACCTCACTCTTTTCTCAATAAAACTTTTGGGTAGAAAAAGATGATTAGGATGGTTCTGTCCACTCATCCGAGTACTTGGGGCGTTAGCCGTTGAACGCTTATGGTCCAATACTTGTCTCCCACGATAAAATCAATTCAAACACATCAAACCTTGCCCACGTGCAAGTCCCTTTTTCAAACTCACATCGCTCACATGCGATCCTCTTTCGCTCACACGCGAATTGCACTAGTGATGTCTTATCGTCCACGTACGATTAAGCTCCTATTTTCATAAATAAAATCAACCAACCAACAAATGTTCTCGCAACCGAGAACTACGTAAGCTCTGACTTTCCCATCGCACTTGGGGAATACGTTGGCATGAGATTCTAACATCTTAGCGAGCACACTTTCAAAAAATTAAAACATGTTTCTCTTTTCATTTCTCTTTTTTCGCATAATAATTAGAAGATTGCAAATTTAATTTTAAACACACAAACACGCTTAGAACTAAATGGGTCCCATCGAGTACGATGGATGTGAGGGGTGCTAATACCTTCCCCTTGCATAACCGAGTCCCGAACCCTCATCTCTTGGTCCCGACGACCATTCCTTTCCACATTTTCATTTCAGGGGTTTTATCTATATTTTCCCTTTCCTCATTAGGAATAAATAAAGTTAGGTGGCGACTTCATTGTTTCATTTGTTCGTAATCGAAATTTTTTCGATAGCGTCAACAGTTTGGCGACTTCACTGGGGACAATTTTCTCAAGCGAGTCAACCCTAGTTTAGTTCTTTGTGTGTTTGCGAGTTTATTATTTCACTTTGTTTTCTTCTTGGTGCTTTAATTATCACTTATATTTATGTTTCAGTCATTTATTTCTTTATGCCTTGTTTATTATCTTGTTAATATATTCATTGTGTGGGGCTATTATGGATTGGATCATTTATATTATGAGATAAGCCCACTACCAAGGCTTGAGTGCACCAAAATTAGAGTGGTTGCGTAGTATCAATTTGCTAGACGGAAATGTATTGTAAGTTGGTGCGAAGACCACACCTAGAGTAAGGTTCTTTCGAAGATGTTATTGTCGATTGCAAGTCATTTTTGCGTTGGCAATAATGTTGTTAGAAAGGACTATTTCTCTAGTTTAGGAATCCTTGGATTTTTGAACCATTGGACCTCTCTATGAGCATACCATTTTGAGAATATTGTTGGCTCGCAAATTTTTAATCGCGATTGATAACAATATTTTCAAAAAAAGGATCGTTGACTCTAAAAGCCATAAAACCTTACACAGTAACCTTGTGAGGGGGTTCTTGGGTAAAAGCCTATAGCCATCCTACAATAGGAAGCCCACCTAATTAGGTTGTCCTGTTACCCGTTTACCGGTACCATCTTTGTTTCATACATATGTGAATCTGTTACTGTCATTATGTTGCATTCCATATGTGATATTTCATCCCATAAACATCATTATTGCATATAAAAAATGCATGCATTCCACATTCATCATCATACATGCATTTCACCATCAAAATACTTATTCCATCTATTTCCATTCATCCAGTTAACAAAGCAAGCTGATTCCCCGACACCGCTACGAAACCAGAGCTACTGTCAAGTTAAGAATGGAGAATCTAGAACAACACAATGTCGAATTCAGGATGGAGATTGATGATTTGAAGTTCGGAATGACCAAGCTCACAGAAATGATGCAGGTGATTATGGCCAGAACTGATCCACCTCAAAGGACTGTCATCTCAAGTCGATCTCATTGTGGAGCCACCACAAATTCGTAATGTTGCTACCACTTGGCGAATTTGGTCTACCACACAATTATTCTCCACAATATGAAATTAATCATGGGTGGGTCAATCCGCTCAATTGATGCTGTGGTCACCAAACAACGACCAATCATCCACACCATACCTCAAGTTCCCTTTGGAAATCACTTCACCTACCAGGCTGATGGCTCCTAAAACGGCGATCAAGTGCAGAATGATGAAGTTGAGGAAGTGAAAGAAAAGTACAATGCTATTGAGAAGAGATTGAAGGCTATGGAAGGAAATGACAATTTTGGCTTCGATACCTCTAATCTCTGCTTCCCGACTTGACTATGCAAAGTTCAAGGTCCCTGAATTCGAGAAGTATAAGGGACTTACTTGTCCAAAAGATCATCTGACCATGTACTTCCGCAAAATGGCTGCTCATGAAAAGAATGACAAGCTGCTTATTCATTGCTTGCAGGATAGTTTGACCGGAGCTTCTCTAAAGTGGTATATGAGCCTAAAGAGAGAGAACATCAACTCTACAAGGGACTTGGTTGAAGCATTCTGAAACAATACAAGTTCAACTTGGATATGGCCTGACCGTAGACGTTGCAAGCTATGACTATGAAAGACCAAGAAACATTTAGGGAGTATGCTCAACATTGGAGAGAGCTAGCATCTCAAGTCAACCCTCCTTTAGGTGAAAAGGAACTCACAGGCATGTTCATGGACACTTTGCAGCCAATCTTTTATGAGAAAATGGTTGGAAGTATATCTTCTGGTTTTGCTGATTTGGTTACCATTGGTGAGCGAATTGAACAAGGTTTGAAGAATGGCAAAATTGTCAATACTACCGGATCATCCAACAACAACAATGCTAAGAAATTCCCTGGGATCTTCCAGAAGAAAAAAGAAGGTGAAACCAATGCAGTCAGTGGATCTCAGACACCACAACCTTACCAACCTGCAGTTGCTCAACAACCACCATTTGTGCCATACTATCCATACCAGTATGTTGCAGCAGCTCAATACCAGCAACCCAACTTTGCTATGCCTCCATACCAACAGCCATGGGTGGCTCCTCCTCAGAATGCTCCTCGGATTCCTCAACAGAATACTAGGCCGAGTTATCCACAAAATGCTCAGCGAAATGCTCCTCAGAATCAGAATCAGCAGCAAAATAGAATTCCCCGCTACCAGCAGAATGAGGCTCGCCGCATTGATCTACTTCCAATGACCTACTCTCAATTGTGGCCATACTTGGTCAGTTCAAAGGAAATAGAGCCCAGACCTACTCAGCCTAAGACATCAAATTTTCCTGCAGGGTACAACCCTAATGTCAAGTGTGATTTTCACAGTGGTGTAGCAGGTCATTCAATTGAAGACTGCAAGGTTTTGAAGGAAAAAGTTCAAGATTTGATTGATAAGAAATTACTCACTTTTGCGGACACCCCTCAAGTGATCGACAATCCCTTGCCATGAGCAGCGCTAAGCACAAGCGACTCTCCTAAAGCCAGTTATCAGACGGGAAAGCTCATCCTTGTTGCTGATAGTCATTAGGCCTTTTGTTATTTCATGTTGCAATTTTCTTATTTGTAATTTGCTAGTTTGCATTTGACCTTTGTTATCTTTAATCATAATTTTAATGAAATGAGCATTGCATCTTTTGAGTTAATCATGTCATTTTTATTTTCTTGCTGTCACTCCAAAATTTCAAAAAAAAAAACAATATTATTTCTTCCGCCTCACCTTCTTTCTGTTTAAGCAAACATTGAAGGGAGGATGATGATAAACAAATACCCAATTTGCAACAGTATGCTTTCAAATAAAACTTTGCTGATGATATACAGGCATTGCTTCAAATCCCCCAAACAGTGGAGATATAAGGAAGATAATTCCTCGTAGGAGTTTCTTTCTACAAACAGTTAAAACCCTTAATCTTAACCCGGGGCAGGGTAGTTGTTCAGTTAAAGCATTTGATACATTCGGTTTCCAAGAGAATCATGTTATCATGGATCATTCCAGATGCCTTCACAAAGGTGAAGAAGTGAAGAATTCAAAGATTACAATGGTTGTTCCTCAAAGAACCATCAATATGGTAGTCACAACCATCAATTTCTCACATCAAACAAATAATTGTCGCACAAGTTGTTCAAACAAAAAGGGACGTATAAAAAAACAAAACAAAAGAATCAAAAGAAAGGTCACCAAAGATCCCCAACAAATGCAAATCAAGAACAAGCTTGTTTGACCTTCCAAAGAAGAATAGGTGACTGCCACCTCAAAGAGCATTGGTTCTCAAGCAACCACGTCGTCATTTTTAATTCCTCTTGGAAGTTGAATCAATCAATTAACTGAACATAGGAATTGGAGAACATCATGAAGAATGGGTTGGGTACAAATCAAAATTTGAGCCTTCTATCCTTTGTTTCATAAACCGTGAACCAGACCACGTTACAACCTTCAAAAGACCTAATTGAAGCAAGGTCTCTTTTGAGAGCATACTAAAGCAAGGTTGCGTTAACCTGAATCCTCAGTGTTTGCTAAATTCATTGGTGTTGATACCACGTTATCACATCACTTTCCACATCTTAAATTTCAAATTTCCATTGCATCCTCATCAGGATTTATCCATCTATTTATCGCAATTTCATTTCAATAAATGATTTACTTTCAAAAGTTTGCATAATCATCAATTTAAAATTACCATTGTAAGAAAACAATTTCATTTGCAAGTTTAGCACTTCACATCAAGAGAATTTCAGCAGTTGAAGAATTTCATCATCATCTGCGAAGTTATCCCACCAGGAGCAAGCCATCTCTTCAAGAGCTGATCACAATCAGAGGCATTCCATTTTCAGAGTTCCAAACATTGGGGCATGTCATCTCCAAAGATCAACATTCCTTGTTGACCCAAACATTTTCGAGAACTCAGCATTCTGGGGCACTCAAGGCCAAGACCTATCCATCTTCAAAGATGCTCACAAGTATATCAATTCATGATCATCAGCAATTTCTGATCTCACAAGAAGTGTCGGGAAGTCATGGTTGCAATATCCTGCCGAAGGACCACCTTCATAATTCTTTCTCATTTCATCTTGCATGTGACTCTCAACCGGAGCACTTGTCCAAACATTCAAATCATTTTCCTCAATCATACATGCATGCATTCATTAATCATGCATCAAACCACGCATATCATTCATGGGGCACCCACCCATTGCATAATTAAACTCAAACTTTGCTCGGAATTTTCCGCTGAAAACCAAGCTCTATCATACAAAAATCCAATTCCCTTTGGCCACGTCCAAAAAAAAAACCATATCTTGCATTGATCATTCATTATAGGCATCATTTCATATGCGTTAATCCACTGATTGAAGTTATCATTGTGTCACCTTTTTGTCAACCCACTGGTTGAATTTTATCATTATTTCCTTGTCAATTTGAATCAACCCACTGGTTGAGGATAACCTTTCACTTTTTGTCAACCCACTGGTTGAATTTAATCATTTACTATCTAGTTAATTCAGAGCATCCCACTGGTTGAGAATAGTTTTTCAATTCACCTTCATCAATCCGCTGGTCGATGTTGGCTTTCTTTCTTACTCTTCGAACTCAATTCACTGGTTGATATGTCGTGTCGACTTTCATTAACCCACGTGTTGATGTTAAGTTTTTGTTGTCTACTTTCATTAACCCATGTGTTGATGTTAAGTTCTTATTGTTTACTTTTATTAATCCACGTATTAATGTTATTTCGTCTTTGTTTACCTTCATTAACCCACGTGTTGATGATAATTCTTGTAGTTTTGCTTTCATTAACCCACGTGTTAATGTTAGTACTTGTTGGTTGACTTTCATTGATCCACGTATTGGTGTCAGTCTTTATTTTTGTCAATCCACTGATTGAAAGTTTTTGTTTTGACTTTCGTCAATCCACGCATTGATGTCAGTCTTTATTTTTGTCAATCCATTGATTGAAAAGTCTTTGTGTTTACTTTCATTAACCCACGTGTTGATGATAGTCCTTTTGTTTCAACTTTCACTAATCCACGCATTGGTGTCAGTCTTTATTTTTGTCAATCCACTGATTAGAAGTCTTTGTGTACCTTCATTAGCCCATGTGTCAATGATTGTTCTTGTTGTATATATTCATTAGCCCACGTGTTAATGATAGTTCTTTTTTGTTTCAACTTTCACTAATCCACGCATTAGTGTCGGTAATTATTTTTGTCAATCCACCGGTTGAAAGTTTTTTGTTTTGATCTTCATCAATCCACGTATTGGTGTCAGTCTTTATTTTTATCAATCCACTGATTGGAAACCTTTGTGTACTTTCATTAATCCACGTGTTGATGATTGTTCTTGTTTGTCTACTTTCATTAGCCCACGTGTTGATGATAGTTCTCTTTTGTTTCAACTTTCACTAATCCACGCATTGGTGTCAGTCTTTATTTTTGTCAATCCACTGATTAGAAGTCTTTGTGTACCTTCATTAGCCCATGTGTCGATGATTGTTCTTGTTTGTCTACTTTCATTAGCCCACGTGTTGATGATAGTTCTTTTTTGTTTCAACTTTCACTAATCCATGCATTAGTGTCAGTCATTATTTTTTTCAATCCATTGATTGAAAGTTTTGTGTCGAATTTCATTAACCCACGCGTTGATGTCAATTCTCTGTTGTTTACTTTCATTGATCCACTGGTTAATGTCAGTTTTATTTCTTGTTCTTTTCGAATCGATCGATTGATCAAGGACGTCATATTGTTTTTCATCAACCCACGTGCTGATGATAGTTCTTTCGCAATTCATCTTATTTAGTCCTCGTATAGTTTACTCTCAATTTTCATTTCCCCAGTAAAATCTTTACATTCATGGTACGTCATTTCATCGCATTACATATCATTACATTTTGCACTAAGGACTTCATCGCATTACATATCATTACATTTTGCACTAAGGACGAAACTAGGGTCTTTTTGTATTTAATTACTTTCAGCCATTGATCCACGTTATCAAACTGAAAGATAATTAAATAGGGGCAGCTGTCACACCCTAAATTTCGCTCGATCACTTTTATTTTTAACTCAGCTACATAGATTTCAATTCATTTACATAATTGCATCATGAACTTTTCATTATCATCCGCGTAAATTCATCAGCATCATTTTGCATCCTGAATAAAATTTGACTTTTCTTTTAATTGCGCTTCAACATGTTTCATTCGCATTTTGCTAGTATTTGGTTTTTTGCACCCGATTTTGCATCTGTAATTATTTTTAAATCGATTTTACACCAAAAGTCATTTTAATCATTGCCACATTAGTTTGGTATTTTCATTTACATCATAGTTATATTCGATTCCACTTTAATTCTTCGTACATTAATTGTAAGTCATTGGTCTATCATTGCATTTTTCATATTAATTTTTATTGTTAGAATTTTGTGTTTTTTGTCAATAATTAGATTATGCATTAATAAAAATTTGTCATGTTAACAATTAATTTGGTTTCTAATTAAGTTTCTACTTTATTGGTAATTACTTTTGCATTTTTTTTTTAATTTACATCTCATCTTAGAATTTTCTTTTAGGAATAATTGAGTTTGCTTTACATAGTAATTTTTTTTTAGATTTCATATTTTATTTACTTTTTTTTACATGAATTAGAAAATAAAATTTAGATTTAATTAAATAAGTAGAAGTAGTGTCTTTTACAAAAAAAAAAAAAAATTGGTTCTTCAAACAATGTCACTTTTCCAAAGAACTTCCTACCACCATTCCACAACCTTGTACCTGCAAGATAAAACAGAAAAACCAGTACAAATTCTCTTCCCACTACCCTTGCCTCCACCTCCTATACTACCTGCCAAGTTTACACAGAAAATTCAAACAAAACCAAGACAAACCTTCCAACATTCCCACTCCTCCTTGCCACCTCTTGTACAACTCAAAATTACAACAAACAAAATCGCAACTCTCTCCACTACATAATTTCGCCCAATTTACGCTCCACTAACTTGTAGTACCTCAATCCTTCCTCACTAAGTTTTTTCCCAATTCTCCATTCTGCCCTCACTCAATCTCATCTATATAACTTACCCTTCATTCATTAGAAAAGACAACACTCTTTCACGAGAAAACCTCAGCTAAACCAATTCACAATTTGATATCTCATTACCAACTTCAGCTTCTCATTAAAAACCACAAGACTTTCCAAACGCATTCGAGAGGCCTGATACAGTAATCGCCATATTCAGAAACTTCGTTTTCTCTGCTTCTCAGATAAACAACAGTCAGTATAGAGACTACCCTCCATCCACTTCTAACCGTTATCTCCATAACCAAATATTCATTCAACCACCAATCACGCCATTTACCTTCAACCTTTAAATCCAAACAGAGTCATCCCTAACCTTGCCTCTGCTCCACCATTTCCACTCAACCTTCAACCTGAACCAGTAGCAGAACTCACAGATTCACGACCCAGAATCCCAACCACTCATCTTCGCACAACCTCTGTATTCCATACCACACTCAGATTCGGAACAACAGAATAACAAAACAGATTTTCATAAGCATCTCAAAAGCCATCGAAAGCCGGACCTCGGATCCATATAAAAAGATTCAGAAGGACATACCTCGAGTCATGTAAATCTTCCATTTTCGTTGTTGTTGTTTTGTTTTCTGTCTAAATCGCAAAAAAAAGTTGTTACACCTTGTAATCTATATCATCATCATGTATTGGATTTTGGGGTTAGGGATTTATGTTATTTTGATTTTTCGATGGAAAGCAGAGAGATAATAGAGAGATTTGAATCGATGATGAACGGAAGCTAGAGAAACAGAGGAAGCAAGTGAGAAGTAGAGGATGTCGAGAGACGGAGGCACCGATTCTGGGACTCGGGGTTCACTTGGGTGAACCGGGTTTTGTATAGAGAGGGTGGATCTGGGTCAGGCCCAACCTAGATCACCCTGAGTCCATTTTCTTGTTTTCTGTTTTAACATTTGGGTTTTACTGTGCATTTCTCATTTGTTTTAACTCACCCGAATTTCATACCTGGGCCTTTTATTTCATAATTTTTTGTCCTTCATTTTAAAAGCAATATTAATTAGTTTTTCTTAGTCAAAAAATTAATTAGAGTTTCTTTTTAACACAAAAATTACATGTTTGGTTTTGGAGATGTAATAATTAGTAGACATTTTATCGCTTTATCATTTAATTATTCATTCACATGTGCACAAACCAAAAAACTTTTCAAACTAATACTCGATTGCGAGCCATTTTCATACCATGAGTCGACAAAGCTTAGAAGCGTCGCAACAGCCACACACTTGTGCACACACCACGCTTGCTCTTGGGCTTACAATGAAACTTTGATTGATTAGTTAAACATTATTTAATTATCTAATTAGGTTATTTAAAATTGATTAGGCCATCTAATTAATTTTATTAAACTAATTACTTGATTAAATTTCGTTTAATTAGTCGATTAAATTTATTTCGCGCATTCACCTATACAATATCAATTGCTTTATCATTTGTGCAAGCCACCTTGTATGGGCTTTTAATTCATTTAATCGTTTTATTTTATGCTTGTATATAATTATTACCCGTCTCATTCCCATTCTCTCACTTTGGTCCATATACCAATTTTAATCATAACCCAAATATCTTCTTCTTCTTTTCATTCACCACTTTCATAATAAATTCTCAAACCTCGATCCAACGTCGAGTGTTTCTTCTCAAAAATATTTTCATAAATAAATATTCTACTTTCCTCTTCCCAAGCGTATGGTAGTCAGTCCTGTTTCGACCCTCGATCGTACGCTTGGTGTCTTTAATTGAACCTTAATAAGTGAATCCCGTTTCACCTCACTCTTTTCTCAATAAAACTTTTGGGTAGAAAAAGATGATTAGGATGGTTCTGTCCACTCATCCGAGTACTTGGGGCGTTAGCCGTTGAACGCTTATGGTCCAATACTTGTCTCCCACGATAAAATCAATTCAAACACATCAAACCTTGCCCACGTGCAAGTCCCTTTTTCAAACTCACATCGCTCACATGCGATCCTCTTTCGCTCACACGCGAATTGCACTAGTGATGTCTTATCGTCCACGTACGATTAAGCTCCTATTTTCATAAATAAAATCAACCAACCAACAAATGTTCTCGCAACCGAGAACTACGTAAGCTCTGACTTTCCCATCGCACTTGGGGAATACGTTGGCATGAGATTCTAACATCTTAGCGAGCACACTTTCAAAAAATTAAAACATGTTTCTCTTTTCATTTCTCTTTTTTCGCATAATAATTAGAAGATTGCAAATTTAATTTTAAACACACAAACACGCTTAGAACTAAATGGGTCCCATCGAGTACGATGGATGTGAGGGGTGCTAATACCTTCCCCTTGCATAACCGAGTCCCGAACCCTCATCTCTTGGTCCCGACGACCATTCCTTTCCACATTTTCATTTCAGGGGTTTTATCTATATTTTCCCTTTCCTCATTAGGAATAAATAAAGTTAGGTGGCGACTTAATTGTTTCATTTGTTCGTAATCGAAATTTTTTCGATAGCGTCAACAATCATGTTTGAAGTTCCAGCCACTTTCAGCCATCCAAAATCATTCCATTGTGTTCCTAGGGTAAGTTTGAGTAAGTACACATCATTATCAATGACTGAAACAGCCTGAATCGAGCTACATACATTCATACATATTCAAACATTTCTTGATTTTGCATTTTATTTATCTGTGTGTTTCAATCGATTCTAATGGTTTTAATGTGTTCATAGGTTCATTATACATGATCTGGGCAATCGTTAGCAAGCTTGAACGTCGGAATCACATAATGCCATGTTTAGGGTTTTCAAACTGTGAAGCTTCGAACTGAATGATAGAGGCATTATCAATCGAAACTAATGGCACCAACGTGCTCGTAGCCATCGAAATAGGGGGGTAGGGTACCTTTTGTCCATTTATTTTACGTATTTTGCAGGTTTTGAAATCGGGCTAGCCGGAGAAGATGACCGGAGCCCTAGCTCCGGCGCTGACTCAGGCGAAGACCGGCTGGAGGCAAGCGTGGCACTTTCGCGCTTTCTGATTCGCTCACTCGTTCAAACTGGGGTCCACGCGTGCTGACTCGTTTTCAAACATTCCCAGGACACGTAATCATTCAAAAACAATTGATTTTGGTTTTCTTGACACGAAATGCAAGCTGGCCCAGTGGTTAAGGCGTTGGCTGTGGAAGATTCTCTCAATGGTCTTGAGTTCAATCCCTGGCAAGACCAAACTTTTCTTTCTTTTTACAAAACTTCATGTTTTTCTATTTTCCTATTTTATATTCTTTTAATATTTTCATCCATTTTAATTTATCTTTAATATTTTTTATCATGCATTTAAAAAATACCAAAAATATTTATTTTTTGCATACTCATCATAAAAATGTTTATTTAATTTTTAAAATTAAAATCATTATTTTTGCATGCATATTTTATTTAATTTCTATTTTTGCATTTAAATAGCTTTTAATTGATTTTTAATTATCAAATTAACTCCAAAAGTTCCCAAAAAATTATTTTATCATATTAATGTTATTTCTAACATAAAAACTTTTTCTCATTCAAAAATTCTTATTTTTACTAACATTTTCATCTTATGCAATTTTCTTCCGTTTTCCGATTTCTCATCTTTTCACAGGTTATACCGTTTCGGACAATTTTTATCACTTTCCTTTTTCAATTATGTAATTGCCTATGGGATGTAATAGTTTAATTAGGACTTTTATTTTCCGCACTTTCAATTATGTATCTGCCCCAAAGCCATGTAATAGCGTAGGACATTTACTTTCCGCACTTTATATTTCCGCAATTTACTTTCCGCACCCTATAAACTGCTAGTAATTAGGCGTGTATGGCAAGATTAAAATCAACATAGCTCATTCATAAAGCCAAGATAAAATACCTGAAATCAACACACTCTTTCACACATGCACCCCTTAGGGTAATTCTCTCTCGTTGCCTTTACGAATTCAAATGGTCAAGTCCCTCGAACGTAGAGGTATTCTAGCACCGTTGCCTTCAAAATAAATCATCATAGTCCCTTCGATACAAAGATCATAGACCCACGATGTCGCCTACGAATACATGATCTTGACCCTCGATTGTCGCCTACGATAAATGATGATCGTCCCTTCGAATGTGCTAGGATACTTCCTACAAGTTGCCTTCTATGACCATCCGATGTCCCTTCGAATGTCCCGTTTACATCCAACGAATAGAGTTACCTACCAACTAATGGTATGGATAGCGCTATGCTAAAGGAACGTAAAATAACACGAAAACGACCAATTCTGAGTAGGTAATAAGACTTTTAGTTGCTTGCTCTATCAAAATACTTTTCACACCTCACACTTTTGTCAAAGTTCAAACTCTTTTCAAAACAAAACATTTCCAAACACTTTGTATACATTCCTACATGAATCATTACAAAGTCAAAGCGAAATGCCTTTTTCAAAAACATTTTTTCAAACACACAGAAAGCACAATTTTAAAATGATCTAAGATCAACTAAGAGCCCGTAGATAACTACGGATGGAAAGGGGTGCTAATACCTTCCCTTTTCATAACCTTCTCCCTTACTCAGAATCTAACGAAGGTTTTTTCCTGTTTTTTTCACCTTCCCTTAATTGGATAAAAATCCAATCCTTTTGAAAATATATCTTGTTTTCATATTTTATATAATTTAAATTTGAATTAAATGGTTTTAAATTCAAAAATAAATTAATAAAATAGAATGTGGTCATGGCAAGACATCAATAGGTAACAAATAATATTATGATCAAGTTTGGATCATAAAATTATAGGCCCATTTGGAAAAAATTGGATTTTGACAAATATCTCCACATTTTTGAATGTTCTTGGAATTTTTAGAAAGCTCTAAGTGTCCTCTAAACAACCTCTTTGGTTTCATCTCAATTGGAGTTTCCATGCTCAATAAATCTTCAAAACAAAAAGTTGACTTTTTGTTGACTTTGAAAAGGACCTGTAATGTTTTGATCCATACCTTCCAAATGAACCATTTTTTGAACATTCTTGTGAGACATGAAGTTGTAGAGAATTGAATTTCCTTAAAAATGAGAGGTGGTGGAAAAATTTCTGAGAAAGTATGAAGAAGTTATGCTCAGTCAAAGTTCAGTTGACTTTTCACTGAAAAACCCTAATTTGGAAAGTTTGACTTTTGAGCAAATCTTGAGTTTTCTTGATGAATCATGATCAACCCTTGATCAAATGATGAATGTAACTTCATAATGAGGATGTTAACCAAAAATCAGGAAGTTTGACTGTATGATGACCACAGTTGACTTTTTGTCCAATACAATTGATTTTCAACCATCTGAGCAATTGTCTAAGGAAACTTGACTTGTGAGGCTTGAAACTTGACATGGAGAATCTTTGAAGCATATGAGGAGGCATGATGACCATTGGAGATGTTTGAAGTCCATCTAGATCTGACAATTGCCAAACCCTAGTTTGGGTTGATTGTCTAGGAGGGGGTTTGTCTGATCAACCCTTGAGGAATCCTTAAGCATGGGTGTATGGGATGTCTTGAGAAGTAGGAGGGAAAATTTTGGGGTATGACAGCTGCGCCTATTCAATCTTCTTGTACCGGAATGGTTAGATTGGAATGCTCGCCTTTCATGACCTGGAGGTATAAGATGATTGAACACTCGAGTACACCTGAAAATTTGCACTCGCTGTTGGTGATGATGCGGGAATGGGCTTACAGATGCCATTTGGAAAAGTTGGAGACTTCGCTGGGGAATGAGTCGTACGCTAGACTCGAGATTTTTGTTTGACTAGGAGAACTGGCGGAGATGGGCTTAAGATTCCATCTGGAAAGATTGATGCTGGGGAGTGAGCCGTACGCTAGGCTCTGTAGACGTTTCTGGAAATGAAGGGAGCATGGAGATGGGCTTAAGATGCGATCCGGAGGGAGTCGTACGTTAGACTTCGTGCTCATCTTTGAATGAAGTTATTGGTTTGTATTGGTTTTTTAACCAAATATGCAGCCTTCTGAAAGTGGAGAAATGTTGATAAGTAATCGGAGATGGACTTAAGATGCCACCCAAGGCAACTGAGTCGTACACTAGACTCTGTAGTTGCTGTTGATAATAAGAGAAAGTCAGAATACATCTTCGTGCTGATTACCCTGAGGAGATAATAGTTGGCAAAATGTGGACAACTTCCTCAGGCTTGGTCATCGATCCAATGCGCATATCGGAGGATAACTTGTGATCGCTCGATAGTTTTTCGGCTTCGGTATTAATCTTGGATCTATTGTCGGAGGACAACGTGGGCGGTCGCTCGATAGTTTTCTCGCCTGCTTCGGCATTATCTCGACCGCTTGTTTGAGGACAACTAGGGCGGTCGCTCGATAGTTTTCCGTCGGCGGCATTAATCCCGGACTGTTTGTTTTAGAAATGATTTTCACTGTTTTGGGAAAACAAAAGAAACTTTGATAGAGTATCGTTAGTCTTATGCATTATGATGCATGACGATGTGTATGAATCCATATATGCATATATTATGACTTTTATGAGTAATGTATGAATGATAGATGTGTGGTATTTCAAAACATATCCATCTTGAAGAAGATGTGGATGCTCTCGAGGACTTCGACTGCTTGGGGATGAAACGGATGGAAACCCCGAGAAGAAAGATAACTTTGATTCCTTCGATGCACTATCTGACCAAGTCTTGAGCCTAGATATTGCTGAGGATAATAGAGATCGAGAAACACGCTGTTGAGGATCTTGTACATAGACCGCTGGGAGAAATTAGAGGCGCCATGGGATCTTACGATAAATCCTGCTGGAGAGTATTTGATAGTCACTGAGACCGGGTTAGAAGGATCCGAGCCCGAAATTTCGGGTGGGAATAAAGATGTAGGTTTCCTCTGATGCACTATCTAACCAAGTTTCAAGTCTGGATACTGCTGCTGCAGGGGAGGTGATGATTGCTGAGAGATATTTTGCTGGGGATACCTCTGCTGGTGATGAATCGTTACTCCTTGGAGACTGACGTAACATGGTTTAGATGAGTGGAATCACTGCTCGGGGACTAACGTATACTCCGCTGGGGAAGGTTTGTTGTGAGCGACACCTTTGTGGGGATCATGCTCTGCGGGGGAATGTTTTGGTGACTTTCGTCGTCATTTCAATCCCTGGAACCTGTAGTAATTACTTTTGTATGTTCACTTTTCGCATGTTTGTAAATAGATTTTTATTGTCAGATGCATATAATCATTCAAAGCAAATGTTGGACTTTATGCAAACGACAACAACAAAAATTGTAAAGAGAAAGAACTCGTATTTATTTGAAATGTGGCGTATGGCCAAGTAGTTTGTACACAAGAAAAGTAAAAAGCTACGCGGAAACAATCTCGTTAAGTTCCAACTATGCTAGTACTCATATGTTTCAACTATCTCATCTCCTTGCTGTCAGTAGAAAGTGAGTAGACTGATCTTCGCCATTTGAACCTTGAATGCCGATAGTAGTCCGTAGATAGGTGATCCGGACGAGACATAGTCGTACGCTTAAATCCCTAACTTTTGCCTAGACCGCCCTTTCGGTTTTCACTCTACCAGGATACCCTTTTTTGCCAAAGCCGCCTTTTCAGGTTTTCGACTTGCCGGGTGTACATTTTTTGTATATATATCCTTAACTTTTGCCCGAACCTTTTGGTTCGCCAGGATGCCCTTATTTTTGCCTAGGCCAGTCGACCTAGCGGGTCTCTTTTATGCGTAGTACCTTTTGACTATGTCTGCGTTCACAGGGTGTGGGAAGTTTTCACCATCCATGGTGCTAAGTATCATAGCTCCGTCGGAAAATACTGTCTTGACTACAAATGGTCCTTCATAGGTGGGAGTCCATTTGCCCCTGGGATCACCTTGTGGAAGAATGATGCGCTTGACTACTAGATCACCGACTTGGTAGACTCGGTGTTTGACCTTCTTGTTAAATGCTCTGATCATTCGTTTCTGATAGATCTGTCCGTGGTAGATGGATGCGAGTCGTTTCTCATCAATCAAGTTGATCTGGTCAAGGCGAGTTTGGATCCAATCGCTCGCTTAACTCGGCCCGGAGGACTCCGAGGGATCTGAACCTTGATGGGTAGAACGGCTTCCATACCGTATACAAGAGAGAAGGGGGTTGCCCCTGTTGATGTCCGTACCGTAGTGCGATAACCATGAAGAACGAATGGTAACATCTCATGCCAATCTTTGTAAGTCACTGTCATCTTCTGTATAATCTTCTTAATGTTCTTATTGGCTTCCATCGCGCCATTCATCTTAGGCCGATATGGAGAAGAGTTGTGATGCTTGATCTTGAACGCTGCGTAGTTCGCTGATCATTTTGTTGTTGAGGTTAGAGCCGTTATCTGTGATGATCCTTTCGGGAGTGCCATACCGACAGATAAGATTATGCTTGATGAATCGAGCCACGACATTCTTGGTAACAAATGCGAACGAGGCTACTTCTACCCACTTGGTGAAATAGTCAATTGCCACAAGGATGAAACGATATCCGTTGGAAGCGGTGGGCTTGATTTCTCCGATCATGTCAATGCCCCACATTGCGAAAGGCCAAGGAGCTGTTAGAACATTCAGAGGTGTCGGTGGTATGTACACTTTGTCTGCATAAATCTGGCATTTGTGAAAAGATCGAGCATAGCGGTGACAATCAGCTTCCATGGTGGACCAACAAGAACCTGCTCTTTAATCTTCTTAGCCATTGTATGTCCACCGAGTGGGTACCAAATGCGCCTGCAACTCTTCCATGATACGCTCGCTGCTTTCCTTTCACACAATGAGTAAGCACAAGTCATGGGTGCGTTTGTATAAGATGTCGTTGCTGAGGAAGAATTTGGATGCAAATCTTCTCAAGAATTTCTTATCATTGACAGATGCCCTTGCGGGATATTCCTGAGTCTCAAGATATCCTTTCACGTCATAGTACCAATGATTCTCTTTTGTATCAAGCTCATAACAATATGCTGGTTCGTCAAACTTCTCAATGATGATCTGGGAAGCCTCGTTGTCCCATCTGACCTTGAACATAGAAGACATAGTAGCCAATGCGTCCGCCAACTGATTCTCTTGTGGAATGTGATTGAAAGTGATCTCTTCGAAGTAGGGGATCAGACTCAAAACATGCTCTCGATATGGAATGAGATTCGGATGCTTCGTATCCCACTCGCCTTTAATCTGACTGATCACTAAAGCTGAGTCTCCATACACTTGTAAGAACTTTATTCTTAAGTCAATAGCAGCTTTAATACCCATGATGCACGCTTCGTATTCGGCCATGTTGTTAGTGCAATAAACATAATCATGTGAAAGGCGTTTGTCCTTCAGAGATGTAATAATGGCGCCAATGCCATTGCCAAGTGCGTTGAGGCTCCATCAAAGACCATGGTCCATCGGGATCCTTGTTCGTGTCCTTCGTCTGGCTGGTTCTTCGTAATCAGAATTAGTAAAACATCTTCATCCGAAATTGAATCGCATAGATCGATAGTCATCTACGGCTTGATGAGCCAAATGATCGGCTTCCTTTGATCGCTTTCGAGAAGTGTACCGATGTCGTATTCGGTCAAGATCATTTTCCATCTTGCTATTCTTCCGAGAGAGTGGTTTTCAAATATGTATTTTATCGGATCCACTTGGAAATCAACAAGGTAGTGTGAGTCAACATATACTGCCTTAGTCGGCGAAAAAGTTAAAGCGCTGCAAGTTTTCTCGTGTGAGTATCTTGTTTCACACCGGTAAACTTTTGCTAAGGTAGTATATTGCATACTCTTTCGACTGCACTCGCCATGTTGCCCCAACACACACCCCATTGAGTTCTCTAACACCGCAAGTACATGATAAGAGGTCTTCTTCATGAGGCATCGGATAGGAGGATTACAGGTACTCCTTGATTTTTCAAAAGCGATCCGCAATCGTCGTTCCATTCTACTACTTGATCTTTCTTCAGTAACTTGAAGATTGGTTCACAAGTAGCAATTAAGTGTGCGATGAATCTGGAAATGTAGTTCAAACGGCCTAAGAAACCTCTGACTTCCTTCTCGGTGCGGGGCGCTGGCATTTCTTGAATAGCTTTAACCTTGGCGGGGTCAACTTCAATACCTTTTCCGCTGACGACAAACCCTAGGAGTTTACCGGATCTGACTCCAAAGGTGCACTTGTTGGGATTAAGTCTCAGTCTGTACTTCTTCAACCTATCAAACAGTTTCCGCAAATGATCAAGATATTCTTCTTTAGTCTGGGACCGAGCTATCATGTTGTCGACATAGACCTCTATCTCGTGATGAATCATGTCATGAAACAATGCCACCGTAGCACGCTGATAAGTGGCGCCTGCGTTCTTCAGTCCGAACGACATAACCTTGTAACAGAAAGTGCCCCACTGTGTAATGAAAGTAGTCTTCTCCATGTCTTCAGGAGCCATTTTAATCTGATTGTAACCGGAGAAACCATCCATGAAGGAGAAAACCTTATGTCGAGCGGTGTTGTCAACCGTAACAACAATATGGAAGTGGGAAATCATCTTTCGGACTTGCTTTGTTCGGATCTCTCGAATTCACACCATTCCTTGCCATCCTTCTTAGGTACGGTACCGATTTGCAACCCATCGTGGATAAGAAGTAACAACTAAGAAACCGACGTTGAACTGCTTCATAACTTCACTTTGATTTTCTCTCGACATCTCGGGACGCATGCGATTTAACCTTCGCTTTTATCGAGAAAACCTTCTTTGTGAATCGGTGTACCACAATATCAATGTCTAAACTCGGCATGTCTTCGTATGACCAAGCAAATACCTCAATATAGTCTCGTAGCATCCGAACCAATCTTTCTTTAACATCGCTCAAGACCCGCCTATCTTGATCTCTTTTTTCTTCATCAGACTCCAAATTCACAACCTCAACTCGGCTCTTCGTGTGGTTGTATAACTCGCTTGTCGTAGCAATCGAACAAGTTCTCCGGCATTTCACAATCTTCCTCATCTTCGCCTCTTGGTAGATCGGATTATCGGTCATATTTAGCAATAACATAGTGTTATCAACGAGATTCGAGTGATTCTCGTTGTATCACGTGGGTGTGTAAGAAACACATAGCTTTTGAAGGGGTGATAAAGTAAAAGAAAGAAAACAACAATTGAATGCAAAAGTCCAACGATTTTATTGAATGAAGATATGCAAATGACAGATAATAAACCTCTCAAACGAGCCATGATGCCCCGGGCAAGGCACTAGGCTTTAGAGTTTATTGTTCAAAACATAGAAAATACGAAGTTAAAACAAAACAAGAGCAATTACTCTTGTCTAAAGGAGATTGGTATGACGTCTTCAGTCTTCCAATTGCTGAGCCCATTGTCGGGAGTTGGGAAGATCCAATTGCCGATGTCGAAGTCGTTGTCATCGTCTTCTATAGCATGGATTCCACTCTGACTAATGTGGAAAGGAGGCTGGCCGGCACGTTCGCGGCGTATCATCTTCTGACCTTTGATGGTGAAGCCTAAACCAGTCTTGTCGAATTTGAAAGGAAGATCAGGGAGCTGTGTGACACCCCGATTTAATTCAAATATTAAATAAGTGAGAATTTAATTATTTATTTAATTAAAGGCTTAAGTATTAATTTTATTTGGATTAATTGGATCATTTAAGAAAGAAAGGATTGGAGGTGTGCAGAGTAATTAGTGAGTATGAGGAGTAAATTACTCTACTTTACTAATTATTATTATTTCATTTTATTTGGAATAAATAAAGGAACATTAAAAGGAATATAAAAAGGAAAAGAAAGGAAAAATAGGTTTTTTGGAAAAAAAAGCTATTATACGTGGAATTGGAGAGAAGAGGAAAAGAGAGGAAAAGCCGACGCCGAGAGAAATCGAAGATCATCGCGAGGTAAGGAGTGATTTCGTTCGGTTAATATGCTTTATGGGTTTTGGGAATCAAAGGGATAATTGGGTATGTTAGGAAGTTTGAATGTTGATGATTATAAGTTATGGAAATAAACCCTATTTTGTGTCGGTGTTTGGAATTAGGATCATTTGTATGTCAAATAATTGATA
This sequence comes from Vicia sativa, assembly GCA_021764765.1. Classification (NCBI taxonomy): domain Eukaryota; kingdom Viridiplantae; phylum Streptophyta; class Magnoliopsida; order Fabales; family Fabaceae; genus Vicia; species Vicia sativa. Next base: position 40,076,645 of record CM038796.1, on the reverse strand, counting down.
GGAATGAATAAACCATGTTGTGTGATGTTATAATGGTGTGAAATGATCATGAAATAGTGTTCCTAATGTCCCAATTTGTACTTGAAAGTTTGGAAATGATAATGGATGCAAAATGTCACAAAAGTTGCGTAAAATGATGTTATAGGACGGGAACCGGTTCCATGGAGGAACCGAGTTCCCAGTGTTAAATTGGCCAAAATCGATTTTTACACTCGTGAACCGTTCTCGATAGGTAGGAACGGGTTCCCATACAAAAACCAGGGAGCGAGTATTTTTCTAAAATTTCTAAAACTTTAAAATTCATATTTTCTAAACCATAACTCCGATTCGAGTGTCGTTGCGTTATTTTTAAATTTAAAATACTACCTTTTGAAAAGAGAAAATATTCTTTGCTAAAATTATTTTAAAATAGTTGAGCTCCCGATTTTTGAAAAGAGTGATTAGTTAAGGATAATGGGAAACTATTACGAATGGTCTGAGTTACCGGATGAGTTATTAATGCTTGCTATGTTGTATCTTGATATTCATTGTGATTGAATGTGATACGTTGGTGATTGGCAATAAGTGAATTATGTTGGGATCGTAATCTATGAATTGGTTTAGATTGTTTGACAATTTGAATGGAGATTGTCGTTCATGTGATGTTTCTTTCCCTTGTGGTTTATTCATGATTGTATTGGTATCATGTGTTATTGTTATTATATGTCGGTGATAGACTTCGATTGAAGAGTAAAGCTTGGCATGTTTATGCTTTGTGATAATTTAATTTATGATTATGTTGTTATCATGTGATAGATTTGTATTGGTATTTATGTGGAATCATGTTGTTATCATATTCCGTTGAATTGATGTGCATGCTTTTATGATGCATGCATGAGCATTTGTTAAATTGGTTCATTCCCATTGTGCGGAAGTGAACTGGCAGAGCCAATAGACTTACCTGGTGCAGAGGTAGTGAGGCTAGATTCTTGACCCGGTGGTTATGGGCGAATCAGGGATTGGATTCTTGACTCAGTGTTCTGGGCGAATCATGGATATACACTGTCTTTCCACATGTAAACGGAGCGGTGGGTGAACTCGGTTCACGTTTTGGTACCACATGCATAGAGTCTACATTGCATATGGGATTGTAACATGCTAGGACGGATTCCAGTGTTGCAATTTCCATTGTTTTTTATATACATGTTCATTGTGTGAACTGCCTTGTGAATTGATTATGATTTGTGTTTGGTTAATGGACTAACGTATCCGATTATTCTGTTGCATTTTAAAACGTATAATGCATGTTATATTGAATTGAAATCTCACCCTTACTTTAACAATTTCGTATCCGGTGATTAGTGCTTGGAGTTGGTGAGGATAGCTCTAGAGTCGAGTCAGTTAATTAGTCCGCGTGTCAGTGTCGTGCTCTGGTAGATGTAACACTGGGGAAACGGTAGTTTGAATCCTTTAATGGATATTTTTAATGGTTTTGAATCATGTTTTGATGTTATGTCCTGGAATAATTGTGGATGTTGTATTTGGGATCCGTTATGTTTCATTTCCGCTGTTAAACATAACCTTAAGTATGTTTCATTTAATGAATTTTCTTCAGTGAAAGCATGACAACTGTTTTGAATTATATTTAAAAATTGTGATGCCTCTTGAAATGTGTTATATACTCTGATTATTATTTATAAAATCGCGGGTAATTAGAAGGGGTGTTACAAGCTGTCCCCAAATAGTACTACCTCATTCTTCAACAGCAGCTTGAGCATCTTTCAGCGAGGCCATCCTAGGCCGAACTTGCGTAATCAGAGTAGCAGAGAGTGGGAATGACTCGGGATTGTTTCAAAAGCTTGAGAGTCTCAAGAATTCACCCTCCACCTCGAGGTATCGAATGACCGAGATGATCGACCATGTATTCCTCTTCACCACATACCGTAACAACCTTCCCTTTCACCGTATTTCACCGATGCGTGGTGAGGTAATGTTCGCCCCATGTATCCAAGGGCCCAAGTAGGCAAGAGTAAGTGGACGGATGTCCATGACAAAGAAAGTGGAATCAAAAGTCTGGGAACCGACTTTAACAGGCAGAATGAGCTTTCCAAGTAATGTTCGCTTGGAACCATCAAAAGCTCTCACAATTATGTCACTAGGCTTTAGAACCAATCCTTCAAAATCAAGTCGATCAAAAGCAGTCTTTGGTAGGATATTCAGAGCGGAAGCGGTATCCACCAAAACATGAGATAATGTAGTGCCCTTGCATTCAACAGAGATGTGCAAGGCTTTGTTGTTTCTTTCCTAGTAGAGCAAATCAAGATCGAGAAGCCTAGGCCGTTGTTGGCAGCCGTGCTAGCAATACAAACTTCAAATTGATCAGTAGTAGTGTCTTGCGGTACGTGAGCATTCTTCAGAAACTTTACCAAGGCTTTAGCATGAGCCTCAGAGCACAAGAGCAGAGCAAGCATAGAGATTTTGGACGGAGTCTATCCCAACTGTTCCACAACATTGTAGTCACTCTTCTTGATGATCTTTAGAATTTCCTCCATTTCTTGTTTGGAGGTATCTTCAGCAACTTCCTTTGGTACTTCTGGCTGAGCAGGATGAGTCACTGGTTCTTTCCCTCTAGCTTCGGGAACTGGTTGAATAGCTGGAATGCGAGATGGAGTCGCAGTGTCTTTTGGAGGAGAGATATCTGGAGAGAATACCCTTCCGGTTCGGGTCACCTTACTTGATCCGATGATGTTGTCAATGTCAAGAATAGTAGCTTCAGCTGTAAGGTTTTCAATGGTCAGAGGGTCTTGCTTGACGCCATGATAGTAAACATCAGCTCCATAATTCCAAGGGATAGCTTTGTCGGAGGAATATGGAACTGGTCTTGGAGAAGTAATAATGAGAGGTGCCACTCTAGGTGCAGAATCAGCAGAGGAAATCCTTATTGTGTTAACATCAGCATAGTCTTCTGGGAAATCGTCACCCCATCCGGTTGCCTTAACATCTTCAATAGGAATCTTGTAGCTTTCAGGAACGGTGTACTTCACCATGTAATCATACTTTCCACTTGGCTGCCCCAAGGTATCCCATGCAGAGAGCCATTCACATCTTCGATCTTCGCTTAGACATGTCTTCACACAGCTCTCCACGGTGGTTTCAGAATAGTATTTCACGGTTATCCATCATGCATCGAACACGCCTTCTCAACCAAGCACAACCATCGTGGATGGGCACCAACGGCAATTCTCGGCATCTTGATTGACACCTTGTAGCAAATTCTTCTTAATAACATCGAGGAATGGTCAAGTCATCTATGTTGAAAACATAAGTATCCTCACAAACAACATTGGAGCTTTTGTCATGGTTAGGCATAGGCGCGTTGATCACATTCGGAGTCTCAATAGGAGGATCAAACTCAATCTGCTTAGCTTCAATCATATCTTGAATCTTGTTCTTCAGAGCCCAACAGTTGTTAGTGTCGTGCCCTGGGCTATTGGAGTGGTAAGAACACTTAGCATTAGGATTGTATCTCGGGGAGGAAGTGTTGACACTCTGAGGAGGATCCTTCAAAGTGATCAGCTCTGCTTTCAACATGTGTTGCAAGGCTTGCGACAATGGCATGTTGATCTTCGTAAACTGTCTTCGTGGCGCGTTCTGGCTATGCCCGTTGTCTCGCAGAGGTTGTGCTGATGTTGGATTGGAGATCACAACTGCTCCCACAAATTGGGCACGGTCAGCCTTGGCTCGACTTTTCTGACCATACACAGCATTGGCTTCTTTCTTACCACCAAAAGATCTCTTCGCAGCATTTGAAGATGACTCTACATGAATGGTCCCACTCTTGATACCGCCAATGCACTCGTTGTCAATATCACTCGGTGAATCCGTCAAGAGTTTCCAATCGATGATTGAAGAATGGGCCTGTCGCTCCCATAAACATATCAACCAACTCCCATCGACAAGGGTGGTTGAACTCACTGCTAGATCTCTCCATTTTCGAGCATACTCCTTGAACTTCTCATCACGACCCATAGACATGCTCTGTAGTTGCATGCGAGTGGGTGTCAATTCAAGATTGTACTTATATCGTTTATAGAAAGCATCCGCTAAGTCACCCAAGTACAAATACGGCCATTCTCTAATCGATAATACCACTCCAATTGAGTTCCTGACAAACTCTCTTGAAATAATGCATCCACAACTTTCATCACACGGTGTGGGGTCGATCCAACATAGGACTTCAAATGCACGGACAAGAAATGCCATCATACTTGGAAAAGTAGGAACTTTGAATTTTGGAGGAATCACCACACCAGAACAAGACTGGATCATCAAAATTCAGCCGACATCTTCAGTTTTCCACAAGATTCGACGGTCTTCAAGTTGCTTGTACTTGTCATCTTCATCGAGTAATCGGTCATTGTTATAGTGATCCTCTCTTTCTCGTGCTCACGGCTGCCTTCTTCATCGCCCTTGACACTCCCTCATTCTTGACACTTCCTTCTCGAGAGCTCTATCCGGCTGACCACTTTAGGACCACCTTTGTAACGTCTGCCCATGTTGAGAACACCAATGACCCTCTTCTTTTTGTTGATGAGCTTCTTCAGATCTTCTTTGCCTTGGACCAAGCTGGTGAACATCTCCTGGAACTGAGCATTCTGAGCCTGGAGATCTTTGACAGACTGTTCAAGAGCCATTTCTGCTAAAATAAATAGCGAGAGAATGAGAAAACCAATCTTCAATGTACCTGTTATGAGATGTTATGCCATGATATGCGATGTTTATGCAGATGCAATGCAATGTTTTCAAGGACCTTAGAGATTTAAATTTGTTAAACAAGCACGAACAAACATTTATTAGTCCTCTTTTTATTCTCTTTCTTTTTAAGTACAAAATATAGTTCAAAAAAATAAAATAAAATAAGAGAACAAAAATCCTAAAGCTCTAAGTCTCCCATGGGCGCTTCCTCTTGGTGCCAAGGTAGGCGTTGATGTTTCGCTCCTCGTGAAGTTCTCCCTTTCTTCTTTAAGTTGAATCCAGGACCTCTTCAAGTCTTCCAAATCAGTAGGCATGTCAGGATGGAGAACAATATAGGGTAATGACATCATGAGGTTTTGAGCTCGAGCTCGCACCCATTTGAGGTAAGGTTCCCAAGGAATGGAGTTTTGGTGCCCCAAAGTCTTGGTATCAGTCTTCTTTACCATGCCCCAAGCGTGTATGAACCTTCGTCGGTAATTCTGGAGATCGTGGTTGTAATCGAACACAATATCTTGGAGAAGCATATCATGCGGACCATCTCTTCGAGCGAAACCAATCTGACGTAGACTAGAGAGGGGTTGTAAGTAATACCTCCCCTTATACCAAGGAGTGGTACATTAGGTAATTCTCCACAACGTTCAATGAAAGTGAAGTCCTTTTGAGAGAAAAGATTCCAACGGATATCTGAATGAGATAGTGACATTAGTCTTTGAGACTACTTCATCCTTTGCTCATTCTTCAAAACTGATGGAGGAATGTGCGAAATAAACCACCTGGAAAGTAACGGTATACAACACATGAGAGTTCCTTGTCTCTTAGTAGTACGAGTGTGGAGAGAATGTAGGATGTCTCCAAGTAAAGTAGGCACAGGATTACGGGTAAGAAACAACTTGATGGAGTTGACATCTATGAATTGATCCGAGTTAGGGAATAGAACCAAACCGTAGATTAGCAAGGCCACAATGTCTTCAAATGCATGGAAACTCATAACCTTGAGGAATTCTAGGGTTTTCTTAATCAGAAACTTAGCAAGTAAACCCTTAATTCCGCTTCTAGTTTCCCAATTGGCTTCAATGTCTGAGCGCTTTAGGTGTACGGCTGATGCGGTGTCTTCGTACCTAGGAACCTTTTCTAAACCGGTGAATGGCATTTGGTCAAGAATAGGTATCCCAAGTAGCTTAGAGAACTCTTCCAAGGTAGGAACCAACTGATAATCTGGGAATGTAAAGCAATGGTGTTTCGGATCGAAGAACTGGAATAGGACGTGCATCATATCTTCTTCAAAATCGGAGGTAACCAAGTCAAGCAGATAACCATATCTTTTGATAAACTGAGCATGGTCGGGAATCTCTGAAACCAATTCTTTGAGCTGAGAAGGTATACCCATGAAGTTGATTCGGATAGTCTTTCTAGAAGCCATAATACTCCTACAAAACAGAGCAAAGATAAATCCCTAGGTCCTTGAAATAGTTAGAAATGATATGCAATGCGATGATGTCATGATGTCATGTTTAGCACACACAAACAATTTACACAATGAGCCTAGGTTTAAGGCTTGCAAGAGGTATAGGTGATTACCCCACCAAAAGTTTGAGTTGGTTCATCCTGTCCTATAATAGTAACCGGGTTCTAGGAATCTCATATCATTGATCTTTCTCGTAGGCATTTATTTCAATACGATCACCAAGTGGTCGATCAAAATATCCCAAAAGTCCGATCTTAATGAGCGTAGCATCGAGTATCGCCCAACCTCGTCTCAAGACTCAAAGCCGCCATCTCACTACCTTCTAATGGCCAAGATGGGTCAATTAAGGTTCTAAAAGTTTAGTTAGTGCTTGATGACACCACGCAAGCCAAATACTATCCTCAACTTGGGAATGAAGAGTATCAGACATCCAAAGTGTCACACTAACGTAGCCATCATGTTGACCGCTTTGATATTCGCTCAACGGTCGCGACGATTTATTGCTACTTACCTAAAAGGAAACCCGGATCCGGGTGTAGGATCTCCCACAAATATAATACCCAAGCAACCCTTAAAAGTAAAGCATACAAGTCAAACAAAAAAACAGTAAAAATGATCTAGAAATCCCTAAGGTATTCTCTTTAGGTGTCTCCTCAGGAATCGCTCAGAATACGTGAACCGACTTTGAGATTTTTGTATCGCAAATGTGCAGATAGCAAGAGTTGCCACCGACTTTTCTTTTATCCAATTAAGGGAAGGTGAAAAGAACAGGAAAAGACCTTCGTTAGATTCTGAGTAAGGGAGAAGGTTATGAAAAGGGAAGGTATTAGCACCCCTTTTCATCCGTAGTTATCTACGGGCTCTTAGTTGCTCTTAAATCACTTTAAAAATTGTGCTTTCTGTGTTTGACAAAATGTTTTGAAAAGGCATTTCTTTGACTTTGTAATGATTCATGTAGGAATGTATACAAAGTGTTCGAAATGTTTCGCTTTGAAAAGAGTTTGAACTTTGACAAAAGTGTGTGGTGTGAAAAGTATTTTGTTTGAGCAAGCAACTAAAAGTCTTATTACCTACTCAGAATTGGTCGTTTTCATGTTATTTTACGTTCCTTTAGAATAGCGCTATCCATACCATTAATTGGTAGGTAACCCTATTCGTCGGATGTAAGCGGGACATTCGAAGGGACATCGGATGGTCATAGAAGGCAACTTGTAGGGATATCCTAGCACATTCAAAGGGACTATCATCATTTTTCGTAGGCGACAATCGAGGGTCAAGATCATGTATTCGTAGGTGACATCGTGGGTCTATGATCTTTGTATCGAAGGGACTATGATGATTTGTTTGGAAGGCGACGGTGCTAGAATACCTCTACGTTCGAGGGACATGACCATTTGTATTCGTGAAGGTAACGAGAGAATTACCCGGTGCATGTGAAAGAAGTGTGTCAATTCAGATATTTTTGTCTTGGAGTTATGAGTGATCTATGTCCGATTTTAATCTTGCCATACACGCCTAATTACTAGCAATTTATAGGGTGCGGAAATTAAATTGCGGAAAGTAAAGTGCGAAAAGTAAATGTCCTACGCTATTACATGGCTTTGGGGCAGATACATAATTAGAGTACGGAAAATAAAAGCCCTAATTAAACTATTACATCCCATAGGCAGTTACATAATTGGAAAAGAAAAGCAATAAAAATCGTCCGAAACGGTACAACCTGTGAATAGATACAAAATCTGAAAACTGAAGAAAATTGCATAAGAGGAAAATGTTAGTAAAAATAAGTATTTTTGAATGAGAAAAAGTTTTTGTGTTAGTAATGACATAAACATGATAAGATAAACTTTTGGTAATTTTTGGAATTGATTTGATAATTAAAAAAACAATTAAAAGTATTTTAAATGATTAATTAGAAATTAAATTAAATATGCATGCAAAAATAATAATTTTAATTTTAAAAATTAAATAAGCATTTTTCTGATGATTATGCAAAAAATAAATATTTTTGGTGTTTTTTAAATGCATGATAAAAAATGTTAAAGATAAAATAAATTGGATGGAAAATATTAAAGAAAAAATAGAAAAAAATATGAAAAAAGAGTTAGTTTTGCAAAAGAGAAAAAATAGTTGGCCCTGACCAGGTTCGAACTTGTGACCTTTGAGGGAATCTTCACTTCCAAACGCCTTAACCACTGAGCCAGAGTGTATTTTGTGTCATGAAAATACCCAGATGTGAATATAAGTGCACGCGTGTCATGAGTTTTGAATTTCAAAGCACAGTCAGCAAGTGGGGTCCAAGTAGAACGCGAGAGCCAATCGAAACACGCCATTATGCCACGCCAGGGTCAGACATTCAACGTCGGAGTCCACGCCGGAGCTAGGGCTCCGGTCATCTTCTCCGGCAGCTTATCCACCTTAAAATCCTGCAAAACGCATCGATCAAAGCAAAATAAAAGCCCAGATCGACTAATTCGATCCTTGCGAGCACGATGGTGCTATCCTCTTGTCCTGAAACGGCCTGGAACCTGTATTTCGAAACTCACAGCCCTAAAAAGCCCTAACAATGGTGGATTGGGATTTCTATGTGGAAACTTACATGTGATGCATCAAACACACTCTAATGAATGTCCTGGACTCAAATAAACACATGAAAATGATTAGCAATGCATGGAATATAGAAATCGAAATTGAGAAAAGTAGCAAACCGGTGGGAGATGTATATCGAGTTCTGGGCAGTTTTGGCTTCGAGCAAGTATTGGTTTTGAACCCTGGGAACCTCAGGAACACGTTTGGATGGCTGGCTTGCCTTGAAACGGGCTGGAATTTGAAGTTCGATTTTCACAAATTTGTGAAAATTTTGAGCAAAGTAAGGGTTGTTGTAGAGGCTAGGGTTTCGTCCCTTGTCTTGTGCAGCATGCTTGGTATTTATAGAGTGAGGAATGAGTGTAAAGAGAGTGAAAAAAGATATGGTATTCAATGTGAAATTAATTCCTTTCAAATAAAATCAAATTTTGGAGAAAATTTGATTTTCTATTCCATATGCAAGCTAGCACGAAATTGGCAAGTATTGTGGGCTATCTTGGACCTCAAGCTTGATAAAAATCCAATCCTTTTGAAAATATATCTTGTTTTCATATTTTATATAATTTAAATTTGAATTAAATGGTTTTAAAATCAAAAATAAATTAATAAAATAGAATGTGGTCATGGAAAGGCATCAATAGGTCACAAATAATATTATGATCAAGTTTGGATCATAAAATTATAGGCCCATTTGGAAAAAATTGGATTTTGACAAATATCTCCTTTTGTTCAATTGTTCAAAAATGCCCAACTTCTGAATGGTGTATTTTGCTCAATTTTCCACATTTTTGAATGTTCTTGGACTTTTTAGAAATCTCTAAGTGTCCTCTAAACAACCTATTTGGTTTCATCTCAATTGGAGTTTCCATGCTCAATAAATCTTCAAAACCAAAAGTTGACTTTTTGTTAACTTTGAAAAGGACCTATAATGTTTTGATCCATACCTTCCAAATGAAGCATTTTTTGAATATTCTTGTGAGACATGAAGTTGTAGAGAATTGAATTTCCTTCAAAATGAGAGGTGGTGGAAAAATGTCTGAGAAAGTATGAAGAAGTTATGCTCACTCAAAGTTCAGTTGACTTTTCACTGAAAAACCCTAATTTGGAAAGTTTGACTATTTGAGCAAATCTTGAGTGTTCTTGATGAATCATGATCAACCCTTGATCAAATGATGAATGTAACTTCAAAATGAGGATGTTGACCAAAATCGTGAAGTTTGATCGATGTTGACCATGCTTGACTTTTGTCCAATACAATTGATTTTCAACCATCTGAGCAATTGTATGAGGAAACTTGACTTGTGAGGCTTGAAACTTGACATGGAGAATATTTGAAGCATATGAGGAGGCATGATGACCATTGGAGATGTTGGAAGTCCATCTAGATCTGAGAATTGCCAAACCCTAGTTTGGGTTGATTGTCTAGGAGGGGGTTTGTCTGATCAACCCTTGAGGAATCCTTGAGCATGGGTGTATGGGATGTCTTGAGAAGTAGGAGGGAAAATTTTGGGGTATGACAGGTCTATGTGACCAAAAGATGTGAATTCGGGAGTCGGTTATGCAAGGGGAAGATATTAGCACCCCTTACATCCATCGTACTCGATGGGACTCATTTAGTTCTAAGTGTTTGTGGTTTAAATTGCTAATTTAAGTTATGATCGAGAAATAAAAGAAACGGGGTTTATTTATTATTATTTTAAGTTTGGCACGGTTTCGAAACCGTGTGCCTACGTATTCCCTTATGCAATGGGAAAGTCAAAACTCCGTAGTTCCTCTTGAAAAGGTTTGAATTTGTTGTGTTGATTTTATAAGAAAAATCATGCTTTAGACATTTCAAATGCTTGAACTTGGACTTGTTTTGTTTGTTTGAAAAGCTTAACTCTTCGTTCATGTTTGAAACGGCTATTACACACTCTTTGTAAGAAAAGAGTTTGATGATCGCATATGAGCGATAAAAGAGTTTGAGTGAGTTGAGTTATTTTTATGTGGGAGATGGAGTATTGGACCATAAGCGTTCAACGGCTAATGCCCCAAATACTCGGATGAGTGGACAGAAACATCCTAATCATCTTTTTCTACCCAAAAAGTTTGTTGAGAAAAGGTGAGGTGAAACAAGGTTCACGTTAATTAGATTCATTTAAGAAGCCAAACATACAGTCGAGGGTCGATACAGGACTGACTACCATATGTTTGGGAGGAGAGAGAAGTAGAATATTTATTTATGAAAATATTTTGAAAAGAATATCGACGTTGGATCGAGGTTTAGAAATTTAATTATTGTAAGTGTTTTTATGCTGGCATTAATTTTTGGTACAACTAGGATATGACAATGTCTTGACTGATGTCATGACATTCAAAGTTGAAGATAAATTCTGCAAAAGAAGAATAATTCATGTACTGCATTAGAAGTTAATCAAGTGTCGAATTCTACGTAAGAATGATCGATGTCATAACCAATGTTATGACATTCTCGGTGACATTGGTCGTTTGCATTCACTTTTCCGTAGACTTTTCAGGATTTCTGTTGAGCTATTTTTATTATGATTTATGTAATTGGATCACATGCTCACGTGGCTCTGTGGTTAATCTTAGTTAACCCTAAATTGGTTTGTTAAAAAGACCAAATCTTTAGGTTAAATTAAGTGAACCCTAGCTATAATTATGGAAACCCAAAACTGAAGTTACAGGATCGCTTCTATAATAGGAAAAGAACCTTACTTATCAAGCTACGCTTTTTGACCGCATTGAAGATCTAGCAGTTGTTTATTTGTGTATTCTAGTTACTTTTGTGAGCCAAGAAATTATCATTTGATAAGTGCCTTGACTAGGATTTGGTTGTAAGGGTGTTTTATCACTCAAAGCTTTTAAGCACGAGTGTTGTGTCTCTTGATTAAAGCTTTGAAGCAAAATCAAGTATGTTTATTGAAGAGTGTCTTCACAATTCAATTAATCAATAGGTTGATATCACTGCAGGATTGAGGGGAGTGAGTAGAACTCAGTCTAAGTAGGACTTAGATTGAAGTTGCATTGGGTTTTAAGTGAAGGAGATAAACTGTTGGTTTATTCCTAATTAATTCTACTAATAGTGAATTTCCTCCTGCTTGGTAGCCCCTGATGTAGGTGTAGTTACACACCGAATCGGTAAACAATTGATTGTGTTCTTTATGTGTTTAAATTAACTGTGTGAATTGTTAATGAGTGTCGACATCGTGGTCATAACATTCTATGTGAAATCATGTATCTTCTGCCAGAAATTTCAATTGGCATCAGAGCAGTACGCACCCTGCCTGTTATTTCTGGGTGAGATCTAGGGATAATAGTTTCTGGCGTTATGGACAAGGAAGGAGGATTTGGAAGTAGACCACCCATTATGGATGGATCTAACTATGATTACTGGAAACCTCGTATGGTTGCCTTTTTGAAGTCACTGGACATTAAAGCTTGGAGAGCTGCTGAAAGAGGATGGAAATATCCTACCAAGCTTGAGAAAGATGGGAGTACCAGTCTGAAACCTGAGGAAGAATGTAGCAAAAAAGAAGAAGAACTAGCACTGGGCAACTCTAAAGCATTGAATGCCTTATTCAATGGAATTGACAGAAATATTTTCAGACTAGTACATCAGTGTGAACTAGCCAAGGATGTTTGGGACACTCTTAAAACCACTCATGAGGGTACATCCAAGGTGAAAATGTCAAGACTTCAGATGCTCACTGTTGTACCCCAAAATTTACCCTCTTCTTTCTTGCATTTTTCTGGCTTATAATTCCATTGCATAAAAAAAATACATGTCATATCATACACAACATTCGTCATACGGAGTATCAGATTCCAAGTATTCCGAATGGTATCCAAAAAGAGCTCATTTCTCAATAAAGTGGATTTCGGGTTTCGGCGCATCTTGGGCATTCCAGAAGGCGTATCTCTCGTCTCCTTGGGTATTTTCTGTTGATTTTCGACTGGAACTTCCCTCTCATGATTATCTACAACTTTCGTTTGGGAAGCCGAGAACGGATTTTGTGAGGAAGGCTCTCAAAAGAGTCATTTTCCCCGGCATGTCAAGCTGATTTTAGTGCTGAACCGTGTGTTTTGGCTCACCGAAAAAGCTTTATATCCTAACTGGAAGCTCGGAATTGAGCGGGATCAATTTCTAAAATTCTGTATCAAGGTCCTCTACAACTTCCATTTGCAACTTGGGAGCTGATTCTTCGTCGATCGGTACCAGAATTTTATTCTCCGAGGGTGATTTTGAGCTGAACCGAGCAATTTTCATCTGATACGCGAAGTTCGAAAAATCATATCTCACTCGATTTTCATCAAAACGGGACGGGACTGGTGCCAAAAGTTCACAAATCTTGTTAGCTTCAAATGTCCCAGAGATACGCATGTGCAAATTTCGATCAGAAGATCCTCGTTTGAGGCATTTTCCCCACAGAGCGCGAACGAAATTCTGTACGTGTCAGTGATCCAAAATTGATGCTGAAACTTCAAAAATTTCTATTTCCCTGACCATTCATCGGATCAAGTCGGGATTTTGATTCACGCAAGAAAAATTGCATTCCGGACACTTTTCGTTTACATTCCGAATCCGAATTCCGCACGGATTTGGCTCTTTTGGATTAATTACGAAAATTATTCGGATAATCATGATTAGCTTGTTGGTTAAGGATCCAAAGCTATAAAAAGATTTTCCTCTTCACAAATCAAGGGAGAACAATCATTTTGCTTAATTTTCCATTACCACAAACACTCCAATTCTCTCAAATTCAAAAAGCACAAAAACTCAAAAAGTTCAAACTTCAACTTTCTCTCTAAGCAACCACCGCAGGCCGCCACCGGACCACCGTTCACCCACGGCCTCAACCACGTAGCGCTAAGCGACCGCATTCTTGATTTTTTTCTCCATCGCAGCTTCCTCTACTTCAATCTAGAGCATCCTCTCCTCCTTCTATTCGCATCTGACATGGAAGGAATGGTTTAATCTGCTTTCTCCTCGCCTAAGATTCAAGAGTTTCTTCTTCTTCCCCAATTTTCCATTGATTTCAAGCTTTTCTTCAAGGATTCAAGCCTAATTCTGAAGATTATCCACTATTCCTCATTGATTTGGTATTTTCTTTGAAGAGCACAAGTAATTCCTCTTCAATTTGATTCAAACTTCAAGCGCAAGTAAGTGTTAGGTTCAAATAAGCACTTATTTTAAGCTGTTTCTGATTTTCAGCTTTTCTTGAAATTGAATACTGAAATCACATGCAAATTCAATGTAGATTATGATTCTAGGATTTGTACTCTTGAATTCTTTGATTTGAATCGAGTCTTGCCACCTTATTCGTGTCGGAGTTTGGATTTTGGTTCATAGCATGCATATACACTTGTGCATTTGTTTCCCCCTTGCTCACAAGACACAAACTCATACATTTTGTCTCATGTATTGCATATTCATGCATCGATGAGTATTTGGCTTGAGAAATTTCATTGATTCACGGTAAGTTGAAGCATAACTTGCATTCAACATGTAGATATCTAAGCCTTTAGTGCATTGTGCATAAACTTGTTGCATGTGCACTCCATGTGTTTGTGTTAATGCATAACCAAGGATTGAATGAAAACTTTCCTCTATGTAGCATATTTTGCACTTGAACATTGGGATTTGTTATCGTAACTCGCATCCTTGGCATGCTCATGCATCCTTTACTTTGCACTTGAGCATTGGGATTTGTTATCGTAACTCGCATCCTTGGCATGCTCATGCATCCTTTACTTTGCACTTGAGCATTAGGATTGTTATCATAACTCGCATCCTTGGCATGTTCATGCATTCATTACTTTGCACTTGAGCATTAGGATTGTTATCGTAACTCGCATCCTTGGCATGTTCATGCATTCATTACTTCGCTATGAACGTTGGTTTTATCGATTCGATTTGCATTCCTTGCATGTTCATTAATTACTTTGATATGAGCATTGGTTTTATCGTTCGATTTGCATTCCTTGCATGTTCATTCATTACTTTGATATGAGCATTGGTTTTATCGTTCGATTTGCATTCCTTGCATGTTCATTTATTACTTTGATATGAGCATTGGTTTTATCGATTCGATTTGCATTCCTCGCATGTTCATTCATTACTTTGATATGAGCATTGGTTTTATCGATTCGATTTGCATTCCTTTGCATGTTCATTCATTACCTTGCTATGAACATTGGTTTTATCGTTCGATTCGCATTCCTTGCATGTTCATGCATTACCTTGCTATGAACATTGGTTTTATCGCTCGATTCGCATTCCATGCACATTCATTTAGCTCTCATTCATTGCTGAATTATGGCCTAACATCGTGGGTCGGACTGTTGCATGAAAACATCATAAACAGGTGATTCGGATCAAAATCTGATTTTTCTGCAGGTTGCAGGTGTGGCAGCGGTCTAGAGCGCCGCTGTAAATGTCTGACTTTTTGTGTTGTGTCATTGTTGCACCCCAAATTTTACCCTGCTATTTTTCTACTTGCATTATATTTAAAATAAAATTAAAAAAAAACAGTCATTCACTCATTGCATTTACATCATTACGTCGTATTTAAATTGACCAAAAGTCAGTTTAAATCGATATTTGCATCGTTTTATAATTGTAAAATACCCGTTATTTTAGTTCATTTATTTTTACCTCTCTGCCTGTTTATTGCATTATTTTAATTTATTTATATGTCGATGATATCAATATTTTGTTTTTAGATGATCGTTAAAATGTTTCGACATCGGCAAAATTAGCGGAGAAAATATTTCAAGTTTTTATCTTTTACTCACTGCTTTATGAATCTACGTGTCGCGTAGATCATGAAAATGTGTTCTCCCTAATTTTTCGGTACAGTTTGAAGACTCGTATTTAACTGTAAGTATTTTAAAATCGGGTATTCTTTATTATTTCATTTTTATTTTAACAATTTCAATAATTTTTCTTTAATTTAAAAAATTCGTAGTTTATTTTAACATGCTCATACTATTTTTTCGGATAATTTATTGTCTGAACTTTTACCATTTTTGGCAATTTTAAGTGTTTATTTTTTATCTTAAAAAAAATCCAACAAAAATACTTTGGGCTTATTAATTTTTACATGACCCATTTTTATAGCCCATTATATGAAAAGGGTATTTTAGGCATTTTTAAAAAATTATGAAAACCTAATTCTTTTAGTATATATATGTACCTATAATTGTTAAGAAAGGAGAGACCAAATTGGGGGCCAAAAAGACTGAAACGGCAACGGATAAAAACGGATAAAAGCAGAAAGAGGAAAAATTATAAAAAAAACTCTCTTGTCTTTTCAAATCACGCTCTCATCTTCATCCTTGAATCTCACTGTTGCCTTCATTGACCATCATCATCAGCCAACACAACCTCCATCCACTTTCCCCCACTGTTGCCTTCATTCTCCACCTCACCGGCGATACATCCTCCTTCTGTTACCCGTCGTTCCAGCCATCGCCGCTGTCTCACTCTCCCTCACAAACTCCCTGCTCACCGCTCCAAACATACATACTCCATTTACTCCGTCTCACCGTGTTCCCTTCATTCTCCTCACACCTTCGCCAGAACCCTCTCACGTAAACAAACCCCTGCTTTTCCACTGCAGCTTCACCGATCCCTCATTCTCACGCTGTCACTCTCTCAGAAACCGTTTAGGTAACTTCAATCTACCTTATATAATGTATACTTTGGAAATTTGGTTCAACAAGGTTTGAGTTAGATTGATATGCTAAGAGTTCCTTTGATAAATCCTGTGAAATAACAATTCATCTTTTCTGTTTTGGATTCCTGTCGAACAAGCTCATATGTTACATACATTCTGTTAAATGCTAGAAGTTTTATTGTTGAACCTAAATAAATCTGATAGTTCTTTTATGCGTTTGTATTTATCAAAGTTAATGTGTGTTGTAGTAACAATAATTAGAATCTACTATTAAATTTGTTGATTTGTTGTTTGTTAAAGAAATCATGGAAACTAAGTGAAGGTTCTGACTACATCATCTTGTTTGGTTCTTTAAATTGAAAGAGGGTTTTGACGTAAACCTGCGATATGGTTGATATCGTTTTGATTCATGTTAAATATGGATGGTGATAATGGTGTAGTTTCGATGAAGGTGATGATGATGCCACGTTTATTCGTGTAAAAGTCAAACCGAGAAACCATTAGGGATATCACGACATTGCGTATTTTCATTTTTAATTGAAAGTTGTATGGTTTCGATGAAGGCAATTCTGTTTCCGCATTTTTGTATGCGTAGAAATTGGGCAAGAAACTGTCGCGGGCAGCCATGATATTTTGAATTGGTGATAAGAATCACACTGTAGTTTCGATGATGGCTTGATAATCGATGTCGCGTTTATTCGCGTACGATTTAGCCGAGAAATCATTAAGACATTGTAATCGCTCATTTTAATTCGATTGTAATTTGTGTTTGAACGGTATTCGAGGGTAGTTTTCGATGATGGTTTGACGATGATGCCGCTTTTACTCGCGTGAAAATCTAACCGAGAAACATGTTGGAATATCGTGTTTTGTAATTTTAATTGAATTTGGATTTAGTTTCAATGAAGGTAATGGTAATATTGCGTTTATTCGCGAGAAACCTAGCCGAGAAACTATGCGGGCAGCTTTGTTGTTATTCCCTTTGAGGCGATTTCGAACGAGAATGTTTGTTGTAACATTGTTTTTACCGCTATTCTCAATTAAAGTGCAAACCGTGTCGATTTTGTATATATGTGTTTAGTTTTGATGAAGGTGATTTAGTTTCCGCGTTTATTCGCGTAGAGACTAACCGAGAAACTATTAGAGTATCCTCTTGTTTTCATTTTAATTTCAATTGAAGTTTTTGTTTAAATAATATCCAAGAATGGTTTCAATGACGGTTTAACGATAATACCGCATTATTTCGCGTGTACATCTAACCGAGGAACTTTGAGGGCAATATATCATTTATTTTGAGCGAATTTGTGTAGAAAGTCATTTTATTTCAAGAATAGTTGATAACATAGTGGCTGCCCGGTGTTGTCTTGTTTAATACTAACTTGCGTTGTAATTAATTCTCCATATTTCGATTTTATTATAATTTGAACTTTCTTTGATTTTAGTTCATTTGTGTATTGAAATATTCGAATGACCGTTTGTTTAATTCTTCATCTCATTCATGTACATTGTACTAACTTCGTCCGATTCTATTACTAATCATATTCTAATTTATATTGCAATTGCATTTCATTTGTTTTTATTTCCCACTCATGCTACTAATGTTTGCTATTTGTGTAGACATCCGAGGATGGTTCAAACATACATTTTATACTGTTGCATTTATATACTTTTTTTTACATATTGTTGTTATTTATATTTATGTTACCATTTATATCTAATATTTAATAATGTACATACAATATACTTAGTATTTTTATGTTTTATTTTTATACTGTAAATATAATTATACATATTATTTATTATACTTAGTATTGTAAATATATACTATATACATATTACTTTTATTATTATAGTTTATATATTAATTCATAATAAGTTCGAATTATATTTATTTCTTAGAATTAATATTTATAGTTTAGTCTAATTTATAAAATAAAATAAAATAATCGATATTTAAGTGTCGCCGTATTTAATTTCTGTTTGTATACTTTTAAATTTACCGTTTCCTCTTTAATTTCAATTTATTCCCATTCAAAAAATTGTATCCCAATCCCCTTGTTGCGTTGTAAATAATTTTACCGCTTTCTATTTTATTTTACCGTTTAATTCCCATTTATATTTGATGTATCCCTCTCCCAAAAAACAATTCTTGTAATAATTTAGTGCGATTTATTTTATTTTAATTTAATCTCACTTACACAAAACCAAAAAATTTTTTTTAAACTAATAATTGTAAATCATTTTTAAACCAGTAAGTCGACAAAGCTATGAAGCGTCATGATGACCACACATGCACACATGTACGCTTGATCCTGGGCCTTCTTACAGTGAGCCTATTTCGATTAATTGTTCCAATTAGTCGTTATAGTAGACTAGCCCACTTTGCTAGTACACATGTAATTTAATTATTTTATACTTAGGTTGGCCACCTTGTATGGGCTTTGTCGATTTTACTTGTGATTTACAATTATCTCGATCCTATTCTTTCTCCATTCACCAAGCATTTAAAACACTTTCAATAAAATTCGACCCAACGTCGAGTCTTCTTCTCAAACCTCGATCCAACGTCGAGTTTCTTTCAAAAATCAATTTTTATACAAAACAAAAGAAAAACATGGTGCTATGGTATTTAAGTAAATCGTTAGAGGACAACCCGACGATTTAATTAAAATGTAAAGTATTTGGGCCATTAGAGGGTAACCCAATGACTTAAATACCTTATTCCATACACTTAGTAAAAGTGAACTCGAGTCTTCTTCTCAAACCTCGATCCAACGTCGAGTTATTTTCAATCTATGTTCTAAACAAAAAAATAGTGCTATGGTATTTAATTAAATTGTTAGAGGATAGCCCGACGATTTAATTAAAATGTAAAGTATTTGGGCCATTAGAGGGTAACCCAATGACTTAAATACTTTATTCCATACACTTAATAAAAGTGAACTTTGTTTCACCTCACTCTTTTCATAATAAAGATTTTGATGAGAGATGATCGTTGACCTCAATCACCAATCTCGAGTATTGAATCGTTAGAGGATAGCCCAACGTTTTGATACTTGTCATCCACAATTTAAAATCAATTCCAACACATTCAATATCTTTTGTGCGCTCCAAGCACCATTTACCTTTAAACCCTTTTCAAGATTAGACATGATTCATTTATAATTGAGATGTTTCTTCCTCTATTCCCAAGGTTTTCGACTTCTCCACTTGAGTACTAGAGGTGTTCTCAAACCCTCCCTCATGTTGGTGCGTAGTCCTTTATTCTTTATCACACCTTGTGGACGTCAGACGAGTCTTCTCCTTTAAAAATAACGACTTGTCTTTTCATTTAAAATCAATCAACAAACAATTATTTTCTAGAGGAACTACGGAGTTTTGACTTTCCCATTGCACGAGGGAACACGTAGGCACGCGGTTTTAAAACCGTGTTAAACTCAAAAATAATAAAAACATTTCTTCTCCCATTCTTTCTCTTTTCAAAACTTAGAAGATCGTAAAATTTTCACACTAACACACACCCACACTTTGAACTAAATGGGTACCATCGAGTACGATGGATGCAAGGGGTGCTAATACCTTCCCCTTGCATAACCAACTCCCGGACCTGCATCTCTTAATTTCGTAGACCGTCTTATCCATTTTAATTCGTGGGTTTTATCTATATTTTCCCGTTCTTTTTTAAAACAAATAAAATTAGGTGGCGATTTCACTGTATGTTTTGAAAATTCATTTAAATGTTTTTTTTTGAAAAAAAACGAGTTGCTTCAGTTGGCGACTTCACTAGGGACATTTTCTCAAGCGAGTTAACCCTAGCTTAGTTCTTTGCGTGGTTGTGTGTTTATCGTTTTATTTTACTTTCTTCTTTGTACTTTATCTTATGTTTATGTTTCAGTTATTTATTTTTCTATGCTTTATTTATTATCTTGTTTATATATCCATTGTGTGGGAATTCTTGATGGGATTATTTATACATAGATAAGCCCACTACCCAGGCTTCTAGGTCACCTTTTAGGAATAGAGGTCATGAGCCTAGGTCCACCCGACTCCATTGTCTTGTTGGCCAAGCGAAGACTCCGGCTTAGAGTTGGTTGTTTTAAGGAGGTTGTTGGCCCGCGATAGCGCAGGACATCAATCTTTGGACAAATGACCTATAACTCTAAGTTTGTTCATGTTGTCCTAACCGATACCAAACGCTCAAATTTTGGATTTCGAGCATCCCGTTAAGAGCCGTTTCTTGGGGTATACTTTTCCAAATACTATTACCACGTAGGCCTCTCACGCGATGATAATGTTTGTTAAAAGGGGATCTGAGACTCCAAGAAACACTTAGCAGAAAACCTTAAAACCATCCCATGGGGAATTTGGGTAGAAAACTTAAAGTCATCCTATCATAGGATCCCACCTGAATAAGTTGTTCTGATTACTTGTATCATCCCTGTTTCACGTCTCTGTGAACCTATACTATCCATTATGTTGCATTCCATTTGTATATGTGACATTTCATTTCATCACATCTTCCGCATTAATGACATTACATTTCATTGCATCCATATGCATATTTCATGCATACATCCAAGTTGTTAAAAACTCATTTCGCCTGTCTCCATCTTCAGTTGGTTGTCTGCTGTTAAACTGATTCCTCAGCACTTTGGATTTGAAGCATGGTTCAGAAAACTATGGAAGAACTTTAACGAGACCAAGAGCTATTAATCAACCAGCTGATGTGTCAGAATATCTCAAGTTACCTCCTAAAGCCAGTGTTTCAGACAGGACAACTCATCCTTGTAACTGATTAGTCACTAGGCCATGTTTCTTCCAGTTTGCATTTTCCTTATGTTAAACTGTTGCTTTCAAATCTTGTTTGTAATTTCATGTTAATTTTAATGAAATGAGCATTGCACTGGTTTGATTCAAATAATTTTTTTTACTGCTCTCTTTTCAAAAAAATATTCCTTGTTTAATTTCTTTACCGAACTTTTGTTTTTGCAAAGATTGGAGGGAGGATGATAAAAACAAGATACCCATAATTGATGTTGGTATGCTTTCGAATAAAACTTTGTTGATGATATACAGGCATTGTTTCAATTCCTAAACACTGGAGAAATAAGGAAGTTAATCCCTTGTCAGCCCCTTCGAGCCTAGAAGTTGGAGTTTCTTTCTATACGAAAAAACCCGCAATTTTGTAACCTGGGGCAGGGTAGTTCTTAGGTTAATTCGGATGTGCATTCATTCAAGGCGCCTTTAAACAAAGGTTGTATTAAATCAAGCTTCCTTCGCACACATCAAGAAGTGTTGGAGATGTCATACAAGTCAAAAAGTGATGATGATGGTTCTCCGTAATCATAAAAGTCAGCATCACCGTTTTCCAAAATGTATATCAAAAGAAAAAGCCGCTAAATTAAAACTAAAAGGCAACTTAGGCAAACAAAATTTGGGGCATCCTGCTGACCGTAATCTTAAACGGAACGGTTCAGGCGAAAGTTAGGGGTGACAAATTTAAACAAGAGTTGACCAAAGTCCTCAAACAGCAAAATGTTGCAAAAAAAGAAGTGACTGCTATCTCAAGAATATGTCAGCTTCTGAGCCATCATTATCATTCAATGTACAATCCAGAATATATTGGAATCTAAATGCACAATCTGAATTTAACTGAGCATAGGAATGAAGAACATCACGAAGATTGGGTTGGGTACAAATATACTTTGAGCCTTTATCTTTGTTTCTTAAACCGTGAACTGCACTATATAATCCTCAAAAGACCTAATGAAGTCGTTTCTTTTGAAAGCATACTACAACAAGGTTGCGTAATATGACTCCTAAGATTTTTGCAAATCAACTGCCTTGGTATAATCCATACCGTTGTTTTCTTTTCACTTTTAAACCGTGTTTTAATCGTTGATCCATTTTCTATACAAAGAATTACATCATTCCAAAATGATTTTTATTCCAAAACTTTTGCATGAACTTTGCATTAAATTTACCATGTCTCGAATAAACAATTTTTGCTTGCAAACAAGCTTTCCTCATCAAGGAAGTCCAAACTGTTAGGAAACTTGGTCGTTGATCCTAATCGTAAGTGTATCTTCGGATCCTGCTAGAATCGCTCAAGATTTGTTGCTCAGGCAAGTCTTACCATTTGTTTTAATCAAGATCTTTTCAAGACTTGTACCGGGCACTCCTTTCCCTCATTCATTTCAAGAATTGAAGCCATGATCGATTTATCCTCAACAATCGCCTAACTGGGCAATCCTTACAAATAAGCAATCCTTCCTCCGAGGATCATCATTTCAATACAATTCGCAAGTGTGTTAGAAGTGTTTCTCAAGACATTTTCTCTCCAAGCAGAGTTGGCAGTGTTTGCCGTGTTGAGGAATCAGAGTTCCCATGTTACCTCCACAAAAGAGTCAATCTCCGTTGTCATAAACGTTTGCATTACATACTACATGCATAGATCATTCATATATCATGCATCATAAAATTCATATATCATGCATAACAAGAGTGTTTTATCATCATTTGCATTTCCCGAGGTCTTGTTACAGTCAATGTCTTACCTTGCAGTCAAAATCCAACTTACTTTGTACCTACCAAAATAGATGTTTTATTTCCCGTATATTCAATGCATTTCTGAATATACCTGAATCTTTTTTCCGAAGTCCATTCAATGATTTTTCTGAATGTCTTTGATGATGATTTCCAGAGTCCGTTCAATGATTTTTCTAAATGTCTCTGATGTCTTATTTCTCGTATATTCAATGCGTTTCTGAATATACCCGAATATTTTTTCCCAAAGTTCATTCAATGATTTTTCTGAATGTCTTTGATGATGTTTTCCAGAGTCCGTTCAATGATTTTTCTGAATGTCTCTGATGTCTTATTTCTCGTATATTCAATGCGTTTCTGAATATACCCGAATATTTTTTCCCAAAGTTCATTCAATGATTTTTCTGAATGTCTTCGATGATGTGTTCCAGAGTCCGTTCAATGTCCTTCTGAATGTCTCTGATGTTTTGTTTCCTATATATTCAATGCATTTCTGAATATACTCGAATCTTTTTCCAAAGTTCATTCAATGATTTTTCTGAATGTCTTTGATGATGTGTTCCAGAGTCCGTTCAATGATCTTTCTGAATATCTCTGATGTCTTATTTCTCGTATATTCAATGCTTTTCTGAATATACTCGAATCGTTTTTCCAAAGTTCATTCAATGATTTTTTTGAATGTCTTTGATGATGTTTTCCGGAGTCCGTTCAATGATTTTTCTGAATATCTCTGATGTTTTGTTTCCCGTATATTCAATGCATTTCTGAATATGCTCGAACCTTGTTTCCGAAGTTCATTCAATGTTTTTTCTGAATGTCTTTGATGATGTTTTCCAGAGTCCGTTCAATGATCTTTCTGAATATCTCTGATGTCTTATTTCTCGTATATTCAATGCGTTTCAATATACTGAATCGCTTTTTCCAAAGTTCATTCAATGATTTTTCTGAATGTCTTTGATGATGTTTTCCAGAGTCCGTTCAATGATTTTTCTGAATATCTCTGATGTTTTGTTTCCCGTATATTCAATGCATTTCTGAATATGCTCGAACCTTGTTTCCGAAGTTCATTCAATGATTTTTCTGAATGTCTTTGATGTTTTCCCCGCAGAGTTTGTCTCATATCATACATCATTAAAAAAAATGTATAAAAAAAAAACATTGCATTCAGTGCTTTCTCATTATAATTTATCCACAGCATACACATCGCATCTCAGGGCAAAATTTTGGGTTTTTGATATTTAACTATCTCCCACTGCGATAATATGAAGCTTGATCATCTTCATATCATCTGGTCAAAGATATTTAAATAGGGGCAACTGTTGCACCCCAAATTTTACCCTGCTATTTTTCTACTTGCATTATATTTAAAATAAAATATAAAAAAAACAGTCATTCACTCATTGCATTTACATCATTACGTCGTATTTAAATTGACCAAAAGTCAGTTTAAATCGATATTTGCATCGCTTTTATAATTGTAAATACCGTTATTTTAGTTCATTTATTTTACCTCTCACTGCTTATTGCATTATTTTAATTTATTTATAGTCGATGATATCAATATTTTGGTTTTTAGATGATCGTTAAAATGTTTCGACATCATGTAAAATTAGCGGAGAAAATATTTCAAGTTTTTATCTTTACTCATCGCTTTATGAATCTACGTGTCGCGTAGATCATGAAAATGTGTTCACCCTAATTTTTCGGTACAGTTTGAAGACTCGTATTTAACTGTAAGTATTTTAAAATCGGGTATTCTTTATTATTTCATTTTTATTTTAACAATTTCAATAATTTTTCTTTAATTTACAAAATTCGTAGTTTATTTTAACATGCTCATACTATTTTTTCGGATAATTTATTGTCTGAACTTTTACCATTTTTGGGAATTTTAAGTGTTTATTTTTTATCTTAAAAAAAATCCAACAAAAATACTTTGGGCTTATTAATTTTTACATGACCCATTTTTATAGCCCATTTTATAAAAAGGGTATTTTAGGCATTTTTAAAAAATTATGAAAACCTAATTCTTTTAGTATATATATGTACCTATAATTGTTAAGAAAGGAGAGACCAAATTGGGGGCCAAAAAGACTGAAACGGCAACGGATAAAAACGGATAAAAGCAGAAAGAGGAAAAATTATAAAAAAAAACTCTCTTGTCTTTTCAAATCACGCTCTCATCTTCATCCTTCAATCTCACTGTTGCCTTCATTGACCATCATCATCAGCCAACACAACCTCCATCCACTTTCCCCCACTGTTGCCTTCATTCTCCACCTCACCGCATACATCCTCTTTTCTCACCTGCGCTCCAGCCCATCGCCGCTGTCTCACTCTCCCTCACAAACTCCCTGCTCACCGCTCCAAACATACATACTCCATTTACTCCGTCTCACCGTGTTCCCTTCATTCTCCTCACACCTTCAGCGCCGTAACCCCTCTCACAGAAACAAACCCCCCTGTTTCTTCCACCTGCAGCTTCACCGATCCCTCATTCTCACGCTGTCACTCTCTCAGAAACCGTTTAGGTAACTTCAATCTACCTTATATAATGTATACTTTGGAAATTTGGTTCAACAAGGTTTGAGTTAGATTGATATGCTAAGAGTTCCTTTGATAAATCCTGTGAAATAACAATTCATCTTTTCTGTTTTGGATTCCTGTCGAACAAGCTCATATGTTACATACATTCTGTTAAATGCTAGAAGTTGTATTGTTGAACCTAAATAAATCTGATAGTTCTTTATGCTTGTATTTATCAAAGTTAATGTGTGTTGTAGTAAAAATAATTAGAATCTACTATTAAATTTGTTGATTTGTTGTTTGTTAAAGAAATCATGGAAACTAAGTGAAGGTTCTGACTACATCATCTTGTTTGGTTCTTTAAATTGAAAGAGGGTTTTGACGTAAACCTGCGATATGGTTGATATCGTTTTGATTCATGTTAAATATGGATGGTGATAATGGTGTAGTTTCGATGAAGGTGATGATGATGCCACGTTTATTCGTGTAAAAGTCAAACCGAGAAACCATTAGGGATATCACGACATTGCGTTATTTTCATTTTTAATTGAAAGTTGTATGGTTTCGATGAAGGCAATTCTGTTTCCGCATTTTTGTATGCATAGAAATTGGCCAAGAAACTGTCGCGGGCAGCCATGATATTTTGTTTTCTTTTGAATTGGTGATAAGAATCACACTGTAGTTTCGATGATGGCTTGATAATCGATGTCGCGTTTATTCGCGTACGATTTAGCCGAGAAATCATTAAGACATTGTACTGTTCTCATTTTAATTCTGATTGTAATTTGTGTTTGAACGGTATTCGAGGGTAGTTTTCGATGATGGTTTGACGATGATGCCGCTTTACTCGCGTGAAAATCTAACCGAGAAACATGTTGGAATATCGTGTTTTGTAATTTTAATTGAATTTGGATTTAGTTTCAATGAAGGTAATGGTAATATTGCGTTTATTCGCGAGAAACCTAGCCGAGAAACTATGCGGGCAGCTTTGTTGTTATTCCCTTTGAGGCGATTTCGAACGAGAATGTTTGTTGTAACATTGTTTTTACCGCTATTCTCAATTAAAGTGCAAACCGTGTCGATTTTGTATATATGTGTTTAGTTTTGATGAAGGTGATTTAGTTTCCGCGTTTATTCGCGTAGAGACTAACCGAGAAACTATTAGAGTATCCTCTTGTTTTCATTTTAATTTCAATTGAAGTTTTTGTTTAAATAATATCCAAGAATGGTTTCAATGACGGTTTAACGATAATACCGCATTATTTCGCAGTACATCTAACCGAGGAACTTTGAGGGCAATATATCATTTATTTTGAGCGAATTTGTGTAGAAAGTCATTTTATTTCAAGAATAGTTGATAACATAGTGGCTGCCCGGTGTTGTCTTGTTTAATACTAACTTGCGTTGTAATTAATTCTCCATATTTCGATTTTATTATAATTTGAACTTTCTTTGATTTTAGTTCATTTGTGTATTGAAATATTCGAATGACCGTTTGTTTAATTCTTCATCTCATTCATGTACATTGTACTAACTTCGTCCGATTCTATTACTAATCATATTCTAATTTATATTGCAATTGCATTTCATTTGTTTTTATTTCCCACTCATGCTACTAATGTTTGCTATTTGTGTAGACATCCGAGGATGGTTCAAACATACATTTTATACTGTTGCATTTATATACTTTTTTTTACATATTGCTGTTATTTATATTTATGTTACCATTTATATCTAATATTTAATAATGTACATACAATATACTTAGTATTTTTATGTTTTATTTTTATACTGTAAATATAATTATACATATTATTTATTATACTTAGTATTGTAAATATATACTATATACATATTACTTTTATTATTATAGTTTATATATTAATTCATAATAAGTTCGAATTATATTTATTTCTTAGAATTAATATTTATAGTTTAGTCTAATTTATAAAATAAAATAAAATAATCGATATTTAAGTGTCGCCGTATTTAATTTCTGTTTGTATACTTTTAAATTTACCGTTTCCTCTTTAATTTCAATTTATTCCCATTCAAAAAATTGTATCCCAATCCCCTTGTTGCGTTGTAAATAATTTTACCGCTTTCTATTTTATTTTACCGTTTAATTCCCATTTATATTTGATGTATCCCTCTCCCAAAAAACAATTCTTGTAATAATTTAGTGCGCATTTATTTTATTTTAATTTAACTGTCACTTACACAAAAACCAAAAAAATCATTTTTTTTAAACTAATAATTGTAAATCATTTTTAAACCCGTAAGTCGACAAAGCTATGAAGCGTCGCGATGACCACACATGCACACATGTACGCTTGATCCTGGGCCTTCTTACAGTGAGCCTATTTCGATTAATTGTTCCAATTAGTCGTTATAGTAGACTAGCCCACTTTGCTAGTACACATGTAATTTAATTATTTTATACTTAGGTTGGCCACCTTGTATGGGCTTTGTCGATTTTACTTGTGATTTACAATTATCTCGATCCTATTCTTTCTCCATTCACCAAGCATTTAAAACACTTTCAATAAAATTCGACCCAACGTCGAGTCTTCTTCTCAAACCTCGATCCAACGTCGAGTTTCTTTCAAAAATCAATTTTTCTACAAAACAAAAGAAAAACATGGTGCTATGGTATTTAAGTAAATCGTTAGAGGACAACCCGATGATTTAATTAAAATGTAAAGTATTTGGGCCATTAGAGGGTAACCCAATGACTTAAATACCTTATTCCATACACTTAGTAAAAGTGAACTCGAGTCTTCTTCTCAAACCTCGATCCAACGTCGAGTTATTTTCAATCTATGTTCTAAACAAAAAAATAGTGCTATGGTATTTAATTAAATTGTTAGAGGATAGCCCGACGATTTAATTAAAATGTAAAGTATTTGTGCCATTAGAGGGTAACCCAATGACTTAAATACTTTATTCCATACACTTAATAAAAGTGAACTTTGTTTCACCTCACTCTTTTCATAATAAAGATTTTGGATGAGAGATGATCGGTTGACCTCAATCACCAATCTCGAGTATTGAATCGTTAGAGGATAGCCCAACGTTTTGATACTTTTCATCCACAATTTAAAATCAATTCCAACACATTCAATATCTTTTGTGCGCTCCAAGCACCATTTACCTTTAAACCCTTTTCAAGATTAGACATGATTCATTTATAATTGAGATGTTTCTTCCTCTATTCCCAAGGTTTTCGACTTCTCCACTTGAGTACTAGAGGTGTTCTCAAACCCTCCCTCATGTTGGTGCGTAGTCCTTTATTCTTTATCACACCTTGTGGACGCCGACGAGTCTTCTCCTTTAAAATGACGACTTGTCTTTTCATTTAAAATCAATCAACAAACAATTATTTTCTAGAGGAACTACGGAGTTTTGACTTTCCCATTGCACGAGGGAATACGAGGGCACGCGGTTTCAAACCGTGTCAAACTCAAAAATAATAAAAACATTTCTTCTCCCTTTCTTTCTCTTTTCAAAACTTAGAAGATCGTAAAATTTTCACACTAACACACACCAACACTTTGAACTAAATGGGTACCATCGAGTACGATGGATGCAAGGGGTGCTAATACCTTCCCCTTGCATAACCAACTCCCGGACCTGCATCTCTTAATTTCGTAGACCGTCTTATCCATTTTAATTCGTGGGTTTTATCTATATTTTCCCGTTCTTTTTTAGAACAAATATAATTAGGTGGCGATTTCACTGTTTGTTTTGAAAATTCATTTAAATGATTTTTTTTGAAAAAAAACGAGTTGCTTCAGCGCTTAGCACGGTATGTCGCGCTTAGCGCGGTCCTCTGGTTTACTTTTTCTGATTTTTTCGATTCTGATGATGAACAGTAGTCATCCTAGCTATGCTTGGCTGCTGTTCACACTCTATTTCACGCAGGGACACACGACGCATACACATGCGACTCGTTTCGTCGACACTCGCACACTTTTTCCTCTATTTGCTTTTTGGGTCTAACTCCCTTCTTGCAGGTTTTGGTTGAGTTTGTACACCCACGTGTGCATAGTTTCTATCTCGTGTAGCTTCCTTACCCCTGCTCTTGCATTGTCGCTCGATGCGTATTGACACGTATTCTGCTTGTTTCGATGCTTTAAGCGATTCTCACCGGTTTACTTTTGTTGCATGGCTGCAGTACTTGAAGTTCTCCGGAGTATTTCATTATCTTGCGTTGCTCTTCGGATTCTATATCCATTCGGTAGCTTCTACACTGTCTATCGCATTCTCTTACAGCTTTACTAGATATCATGAGAAGTAGGGCTCTGCCTTTCTTTGCCATGAGAAGTAGGAATAGAGATGCACGATGGGGCTTCGTAGTCGAGCATGTTCAGAAACCCTCGGTTTATTTAAAGACCGCTTAGGCAATTCTACTGTGATTTGTGCATATTTGTTCGCTTGTCTGCTTTTTCTCCGTGAGCTTGGTTAGGATTGGTTCTTTAGCTAGACATTAGGATCCCCATCCTTGCATGTCAACATAGGTAGAGATTCCTTGCATCCTAAACCATAGAGTCAATTTGCTTTGCTAGTTTCTCTTGCATATTGCATGTAATAAAACTAAAACTTGCTTTTCTTCTTTTTCTTTGAAAACAAAACACTTAATAATGGTTTAAACTCCTTTCTCAAGGTAAAACAACCAACCAACACCAACTCTTTTCGCCTTTGCGCGCTTTATTTCCTTTGTGTTTAAAACCTTTTCACAAGTAAAACACAAAACACACCAAAACAAGTGAGCGAACTATACGCCGACTTTCCCATTGAACGGAATCTTAGGCATCTTGTCACGGGCTCGATCGACTTTGTACTTCCTTCTTTTCCTCGTGGTTTTCTTATTTTCTTTTCTTTTGCATGCATGATTAGACACATAGATATAACACACCCTTTAGCTAGAATTAGAAAGTGGATACCATAGAGTACTACGGGTGGGTGCTAATCCTTCTCCAGAACTAACTCCTTACCTAGATTCTCTCGATTTCACGGTCATAGGACCGCGATTTCTCCCCGTGTTTACTCGATGTTTTCCTTTCTCCTCGTGAGATAAAAGACGTCGATGGCGACTCTATTTGATACCTAGTTATCATGTCGAGGTTCACCGGTGTTTTCACGGCGACTACTGGGATCGTATGCACTATGCTGGTCCGATCAGGAGTTGATCCTAGCTTTCTTTTTCATGTCTATTGGGTGTTTATCTGCTTTATCGCTTTATCATCCTTTGTATGCTTTGCATTGCATTCTATGTGGCATATTTACTACTTTCATATATCCTATATCTGGACTGCTGCTGGTTTATCTCTTGATCTGGGTGGGTGTTACTTGAGGTAAAAGGCCAACTACCCCGGCCAGTGACACATAGGCTAGATGGATGTCCATGTCGAATCCTGCATCCCGTGGTGTGGAGGAGGCATGGAGTACCAATCGACGAGGTTCGATTGACGGTGCTTTTCCACACCTGTGTGTAGTCAACGAAGTACTGATAAAGGATCGCCGACTGACTATCATTAGGGATACCTTGTTGAGTCTAGAATTACCCCTGAGTCATGGATATCATTACTACAAAAGTTGTGACTTGTTACCGCGGTGACTTTGTTATTGATGGTGACTTGGTATTTTCTGGTATTTTCTGGTATTTTCTATGGGATTCCAGTTTGATGTCGGACCTTTGAACCTGTGACATTCGACTGCTTCGTATGATATTTGTCCGAGTCGAGTACATGCAGTTGGTTCCGATGAATGTGGATAAATGATTCAAAACATTGCATTCACGATTTTTTTTTAAATTTTTGCATATTTCTAACATGCATATTTGTTATTTCCAGGATTTCTTACCTTTGAGTCTAGTTGTCGGGTTGTTTTGGAAGATGGATACTGAAAAGAAGAACAATCAGACACGTCATCCGGTATACAAATTTCCCACTCCTGCTCTCGAGAATCTCCTCTTGATGGCCAACAAGTCTCCACCGAGAATGTTCTCACGTTACTCGGATTATGGAAGGATTTTGACATGGTTGAAAGCTCTTTTTGATTATCGAAGGATGGGCTCCAGGCCCTTTTCCAGTTCTATGACCGTGAGTTGAGGTGCTTTGTATTTCCTTATTACTTGTTGATGCCTACATTGGAAGAGTATTCTAGTATCCTAGACATTCCTATTTTGCATCGGGTGCCTTTTCATGCCTCTATTGAGAGACCGACCGATGATCAGATTGCCAAGGCTCTTCATTTGCAAAAATCAGTGGTATCCGCTAATGTCGCAAAGGCAATGAAAGGCTTTCATTCTATTTCTTCTTTGGGAGGGTAATGCCAAATTTGTCAAAAAGGATTGGAAGGGCTTCAACGCCGTTTTAGCTTGCTATATCTACGGGATGTGCTTATTCCCGAATGAGCCAAAATTTGTCGACATGAATGCCATCTCTATTTTCATCCAATAGAATCTCGCTTCGACTTTGCTAGAGATGTTTATCACTCTTCAATCTAGAAGCTTCAAAGGCAAAGGTGGAGTTGTAAATTGTTGTGCGCCATTGTTATACCATTGGTTTCAAGGTTCTTCCTCAAACGGTGCTTTTGTCGACACCGGCATACCATGTGGTGGATCCCAAGGTTAATGGGCCTCACATCTCACGATGTTAATTGGAGTCGAAGCGAGATGTCATGTGAGAAGGTTATTATCCGGTGCGGAGACTTTCCTAATGTCCCTCTCATGGGCATAAGGGGGAGTATCAATTACAATCCGACTCTTGCTCTGAGACAGTTGGGTTATGCTTTGATTGGACCTCCCGATGTGAGTCTTGTGCGAGAAACTCTATATTATGATGTGCACGATGCTACCGGGATGATGACTAGAGCTGTCCAAGCATGGAAGAGTATCCGTCTTGAAGGAGGTCAATATTTTGGTAAGAAAGATCCGACGGCCTATGCTTCTTACATCCAATGGATCAAAGACAAGAATAGTGATCGTCAGTGGCCTTCCCTTACCGGAGCAGCGGCTTTTTATCCTTCAGAGTCAATTCCGGATGTGGTTTCTAAAGGAGATTATGAGCGTGTACTTGCTCAGAATCGTCTTTTGCTTGAAGAAAAGGAGACATTAGCGGTGAATTGTCTTGTTGCAACTCAGACAAAGAACCGGTTGACGCACGAGCTCAAGTATTTCAAAGGGGAAGCATCTAACTCGACCAAGAAGAGGTCCAGAGTTGAAGATTTCTCCATTCCTATGGAAGAGCACCAAAAGGTTGTTGTCGGCTTGGAAAAGAAATACAAGGCTGAAATCGAAGACTTGAAGGAGCAAATGCATAATCAGAAGTTGGAGTATGAATCCCGTATCCAAGAGAAAGAAGTTCAACTATCCCTTGCTGTCGGAGAGTTGGAACGTCTCAAAGCTCAGATGGTTGCACCAGAGGCAGAAGGATTTCCCATGTCTGATGCCTAGAGTTATGCTTTATTTGTCTTATGCGGAAATCACCATCAGGCCTGTTGATGGGATTACTCCTTTTCCATGATTTACAAAAATGATTGATTCAAATGCTTGTAATCTTATTTGATCCAATGATATTAGACCTTTTTAGTATTCATTATCTTGTTAAGTCCTAAAGCTCGAGTCAAAGTGTTAAGAGTCCTGGAAATGTTCAAATATGCCATAACATGCATAACACGCATATCATTCATATATGTACATACCATGCCTAACAAGTTTTGTCCGGAGTTCTCATCCTCGGCTTCTGCTTTTATTTAGTAGAAAGATTGCAAACTTCCACCGTTACCCGACTCGGAGCAACGAGAAACGACAGATGGAATAACTTCAGGCAGACATGGCCGCGATGAAAGCGCAGATGGAGGCGCAGATGACTCAATTCATGGAAGTCATCACCAATATGAATCAGGGTCCGCAAGAGCTGAGGGCTTTGGTTGAGAGGTCTCGTTCAGAGGATGGTCGACACAATCCGTTTGACGATGCTTCTGTGGGTCAACCCCATGTCGAAGTCAATAATGCTGATTTAGGTGTCAATGACCACCTTCGTGGTCCGGGTGTACACCTCACCGGTCGGTTCCCTCCTCCACCACCTACTCCACCTCAAGGGCAGTTTTTCTTTGATTATGGGATGCAAGGGCATCGTATTCGGGGTCATCCTCGTTCTCAGGGCGCAAATTTTGATTAGAATGATGAAGCTTACTCTGTGAATGGCAGTGAAGTTGGCTTCCCCGCAGACGACCACAGGTACCGTTTGCTTGAAGAGCGGTTGAAGGCTGTTGAGGGTCAGAAGTTGTCTGGGCTGGATTTGTCTGATTTGGGATTGGCACCTCGAGTGAGTCTCCCTCCGAAGTTCAAAGTGCCAGTGTTTTACAAGTATAATGGGGAAACTTGTCCCAAAACTCATATCACTGCTTATTTCCGCAAGATGGCGGTTTATACTGAAGATGAGAGATTCCTTATGCACTTCTTCCAAGAGAGTCTTACTGGGGCATCTCTAGAGTGGTATATGCATCTGGAACGAGGCCATATCAGAACATGGCGTGATCTTGTGAATGCTTTCCTCCAGCAGTATCAGTTTAACATTGATATGGCTCCCAATCGCACGCAACTGCTGAGTTTGTCTTAGAAATCGGGGCAAACATTCAAAGAGTACGCTCAGAAGTGGAGAGAACTTGCTGCTAGAGTTCAACCACCCATGGTCGAGCGGGAGATGATCGATATGTTCACTAGCACTCTATCCGGACATTACTATGTTGCATGCAGTACCTCTGCCAGCTTCGCTGAGATGGTCCGTTATGGCGAGCGAATTAAAAGTGGGCTGAAGTCCGGTAAAATCCAACAAGTTGAAGGAAGTTCTTCCGGAACTAAGAAAGCATACAACGGTTATCCTAAGAAGGAAAAGGGAGAGGCCAGTGTTGTATATGGGGGAAGAAGCAAAGCTCAGGTCAATGCAGTGACTATATCCGCTTCTCAACCTCAAAATCAACAAGCACCGCGTCAACAAAACCAGAGGCAACAAGAGAATCGTACTCCTAGGAGGTTTGATACTATTTCTATGAGCTATTCAGATCTGTTTGTCCGCTTGAATGATCTTAAATTGGTTATTCCAAGCCTGCATTTGCACCTCCTCCTTTGGATAAACGGCCCAGAAATTATGATGCCAATGCTAGTTGCGAGTTTCATTCCGGAACCTTGGGGCATAGCATCGAGAATTGTTATGCGTTCAAATGCAAGGTGCAAGACCTCATCGATTCAAAGACTATTGAATTAGAGGCTCGACCGCAGGTTGGTGGACCAAATGTCACACAGAACCCGATGCCGCGTCATGGGGCTGTTCAAGCTGAAATAGAAGATGGGGAGATCCTTAATCTGGTCACAGATGTTGATTCGGTGAAAACACCTTTGCCTTTTGTCAAGAAATATTTGATTGAAAGAGGTGTCTTTCCGGGTTTTGAAGCTGCTTGTGATAGGTGTGAACATTGCTCTAATGGTTGTGCGAACTTGAAAGCCGGTATCCAGGGTTTGATTGATGATAGTCAGTTACAGTTTGACCGGATCAGAAAGGATGAGAAGGTTGAGACACGGGCTGTATCTGTGATTACCATTCCTTATTCTTCGATTGTGATATCTACACCAATAAAGCCTATTCCCTTAGCAGTTACCAAGCCTGGTCCTTTGCCATATGAAAGTGATAAAGCTGTGCCGTGGCATTACGGATCAGATGTTTATTACCATGGGGTGAAACAGGAAGATGTCTCTTCCCCAACTGAGAAGGGTGATGTGTTGGATGTTGCTAATTCTGATAATATTGTTGGAGGTAGTGGTATGACCCGAAGCGGGCAAATTTTCTCTGATCCAGCAATACAACTCAAGGCGGATGTTGTTGCCAAGGCTAGGGGCAAGCAACCTATGAAACAACCAGACTTGCAAAGTGCCAATCCTGACCTGGAGAAGGATATAGAGGAAATTATGAAGTTTATCCGCATGAGTGACTTCCGTGTGATTGATCAGCTTGCTCAGACACCCGCGAAAATTTCTATTCTCTCTTTGCTTCGAGATTCTGAAGTGCACCACAATGCCTTGATGAAGCTGTTGAGCACCGATTTTGTGCCACAAGAGATCTCGGTTGGACAATTTGAAGATGTTTGTGCAAGCATATCAGCGAACAATGGATTGGGTTTTACCGATTGTGATCTACCACCGGAAGGTCGGAACCATAACAGAGCTTTGCATATCTCCATAGAATGCCGGGGCACCACTTTGTCCTGAGTGTTGGTTGATACCGTTCCTCGCTTAATGTGATTCCCAATCCGCGACCGATGAAGATCGACTACACGGTCTTGAACTTCGCCTAGTGATATGATCGTAAAAGCATTTGACGGTTCGAGACGGTCTGTTTTTGGAGAAGTAGATCTCCCCATCAAAATCGGCCCTCAGCTTTTTGTTACCACATTCTTTGTCATGGACATTCAACCTGCCTATTGTTGCCTCTCGGGCTCCCATGGATCCATAAAGTGAGTCTGTTACATCGACTCTTCACCGAAGTCAAGTACCTCCCGCTGGAAGGAAAACCATCACACCGTGGTGAAGAAGAATACATTGGAGCCATCTTGGCGCCCTTCCGCTATGTCAAGTCGATGGCGTAGATTCATGAGACCCCTGCTTCAAGGCTTTGAGACGGTGCATGTCAAGACCCTCAACAGGAGGAGGTTAAGAAAGACAAACCTGAATCTTCCATGGCATCTTTGAAAGATGCGAAAGCTGTGGTCGAGGCCGGTCGCCCTAAAGGTTAGGGCCGTGTGGTGGAGGTAGCACCTAAGTTCAACAAGTTTGGGTTGGGTTTTGACCCTGTTATGTGTCGTCAGATTCTGAAAGCGCCTAACTTGGCTACTCCTGTGAGGTTCTCTAGTGCTGGAATCAGTTTCGGGCAAGCAAGCGCCGTGGATGATTCTGACAACGAGTTTGACATTGACAAGTGGATCCGTCCCAATGTCCCTGGCATGGAACTCAACAACTGGACCTCGGAAGATCGTGTCTCAGTCACGATGGTCAAAGAGTAATTTTCTTTGTTTCGCTATCATGCAATACCTCGTGTTCTGCCCAAGGCACAGTGAATCATATGTAGGGCCACCTTGTTTGCATATGCAACATTTTATCATGAAATAAAGAACGTCTTTTTCATTCAAATGTTTTGTTCCTTTTCCTTCAATTTTACATCACAATTTTGAAACGCAAAATGGCAATGCTTTATTTTTCTTTTATCATCTAAAAAAAAAACTAAAATAGGCATTAAAATCAATCATGCAGATATAATCCCACACTCTTAATGGATCCCTTTGATAACGACTCTGCTATCACTCTTTATGACTTCGATAATCCGATCAACCAAGCCGAAGAAGAGGGTGAGGAATATTGTGAACTCCCTAAAGAGATAGCAAGAATGTTAGAGCAAGAGGAAAAGGTTATCCAACCGCATCAGGAAGAGATTGAGAAAGTGAATCTGGGCAATGCTGATGTGATCAGAGAGGTTAAAATCGGGGCCACTTTGGGAGACGGTGTGAAACAAAGATTGGTTGATCTACTCCGAGAGTATTCTGATATTTTCGCCTGGTATTATGAAGACATGCCTGGGTTGGATACCGATATTGTGGTGCACAAGTTGCCTTTGAAAGAGGAATGTCCTCCGGTTAAGCAGAAACTTCGAAGGACTCATCCTGATATGTCTAAGAAGATCAAAGAGGAAGTCCAGAAACAGCTTGATGCAGGCTTCCTGAAAGTCATTTCTTATCCCCCATGGGTTGCCAACATCGTTCCTGTGCCCAAGAAAGACGGCAAGGTTAGAATGTGTGATTATAGGATCCAACAGCAAGCCCAAAGGATGATTTTCCTCTTCCACATATTGACATATTGGTGGATAATGTACTCATGCAAAGTGTTTTGGTTCATGGATGGCTTTTCCGTATAACTGCATCAAGATGGCACCGAAGACATGGCTAAACGACTTTCATTACCCCATGGGGAACTTTCTCGTTATAAGGTGATGCCTTCTTGATTGAAAAATGCCGGGCAACTTACCAAATAAGGCAATGGTAACTCTTTTTCATGACATGATCCACAAAGAGATTGAAGTATATGTCGAGGACATGATTGCTAAATCTCAGGATGAAGAAGAACACCTGGTACACCTACAGAAGTTGTTTGATAGGTTGAGGAAATTCCGACTAAGGTTGAATCCGAACAAGTGCACGTTCGGTGTGCGATCTGGCAAGCTGTTAGGTTTCGTTGTAAGTGAAAGAGGTATTGAGGTTGATCCTGCTAAAGTAAAAGCAATTCAAGAAATGCCCAACCAAGAACAGAAAGAGGTCTCATGGCTTTCTAGGAGGTTAAACTACATCTCTAGATTCATCTCTCACATGATCGCCACGCGAACCAATCTTCAAGTTGCTAAAAAGGATCGGGATGGTCGTGGAATGACGATTGTCAAGTCACATTCGATAAGATAAGGGTATCTCATAGAACCTCATATTCTTATGCCTCCCGTGGAGGGCGCCATTGATCATGTATCCGATAAAGGCTCGAAAGCTCAATGGGGCGTAGCCAACATGACGAAGTCCGGTCGAAAAGAGCATGCAATATACTACCTAAGCAAAAAGTTTACCGACGTGAAACAAAAATACCACCGCCGAGAAAACTTGTTGTGCTTTTAGCATGGGTCGCTCACCGACTAAGGCAGATATGTTGACCCACACAACCTTGTTGATATCCAAGATGGATCCGATCAAGTACATATTTGAGAAGCCCACTTTGACAGCCGGATCGCCAGTGGAAAAATGATTTTATAGAGTATGACATCCAATATACTACTGTAGCGGTCAAGAGTAGTGTGTTGGCAAGATTATGTTGCTCATCACCGTGGACGATTATCACCGATGAGGTTTGAGTTTCTCGATGAGGATATAATGTACATTCGATTGTAACATCCTGTGTCCAAACCAGGGACCAACGTGATCCAAGTGGTCTTGGTATTTGATGGAGCCCAATGCATTAGGCAATGGCGTTGGTGCAAGAATCACTACTCCGACGGTCATCACATCCTGCCTCATAGCTCGAATCTACTTTGATTGCACCAATAACATGGCTGAATACGAGGCTTGTATCTTTGGTATCGCGGCAATTGATTTGAGAGTCAAGCATCCGAAAGTGTATGGAGACTCGCACTTGTGATTTGCCGATAACTTGAGATCGGGAGACTCGCCACCCATATTTGATTCCCCACAGAGAGCTGTGGTAAGTTGATTCCTTACTCGAGGAAATCACTTTCGATCACATCTCACGGAAGAAAACAACCTAGTCGATGCTTTGGCCACCTTAGCGTCCATGTTTAAAGTCAAATGGGCTAATGAAGCGCCCGATAACTATTCAGATTGGACGAGCAAATTTTGTTTTGAGATGGCGTAGAAAGATGGCAATCCTTGGTTCTATGATGTCAAGCGATATCTGAGACTCAAGAGTATCCCGAGGAAGCCTGAATGTATAAGAATTTCGAGGAGATTCTCAATGTTCTTCCTCAACCACGTGTGGTGGAGATCAGACATCATGACAAAATGTCAGTGTGTTGGTAAAGATGAAGCCGCAAAGATCATCGAAGAAATGCGTGAGGGCTCATTCGAACTCATTCCAAAGCACACCATGGCTAAAAGATCTTGCAAGTCGGATACTACCGTCAACCATGGAGGTTGATTGTTCTAATCATGCCCGGTTTGTTACAAATGCCAAGTATGTCGATAAGGTGCACGCACCACCGCCGCCTCGAATGTTTTAACCTCCTTGGCCATTTCCTATGTGGGCATCGATATGATCGGAAAGGTTGAACCGACAACGCCCAATGACATCGCCTATTCTCGTCGCCACAGATTATTTCACCAAATGGGTTGAAGCGCATCCTATGCGCCACCAAACAAGTGGTTTCCTGCCTTATCAAGCACAACATCATCTGGGATTCTCGACAAGATTATCATGATATGGGTCGAATCTTAATAAGATGATGAAGGAACTCGGTCGAGTCCTTCAAGATCAAGCATCACATTTGCCTCCGCACTGCCTCAAGATGAACGGAGTCAGTTGAAGGCAAATAAGAATATTAAGAAGATTGTGCGTAAAACGGGTAACTCATCGAGATTGGGCATGAGATGTTGCCTTCGCTGCATGGTTATAGGACCATTCGCATTTCAACAGGGCAACCCTGCTCTTGTTTATGGCATGGAAGCGTGCTTCCAATCAAGTTCGCATCCTTCATTAAGAATCATGAAAGATGCCGAGCTGATGAAGAAGAGGGTACAAAACCGCTTAGATCACGCATGCTTTTATCATTGAGGCAGAAGCTACCGCAGTTGGTCAAGGTATTTACCAACAAAGGATGAAAAGAGCATTTGACAAGAGGGTGCTAACCTCAAAATTATCAACCCGGTGATTTGGTGTTAAAGAGGATAATCCTTCCCCAAGACCAAGGCAAGTGGACACCAAACTCTAAGGCCGCTCGTTGTGAAGAAAGTCTTCGGGTGGCGCCCATGATGCTCGCAACAATGGATTGAAAAGATTTCCCACTACCCGTGAATGCGACGAGTCAAGAGATACTATGCACAGACATGCTCAATGCATCGCTGGTCGATTCGTGGCAACACCGAGCTATCTCGAAGGGCGCGATCGCCAATCACCTTTTCGGAAAAGCTAAGTGATGAGATAGTTGGAGTTATAAGACCGATAGTGGTTGAAACCCAATGAGGATTCATTGTCGCATTGCCATGCTTTAGTTTTCTCTTATTTTGCTTTGCATTGCCTCATTTCGTGGGTTGCTTCTATTGTACTTGCCTATTTACAGGCACACCTTCAATTAATAAAATGAGTTTTTGCTTGTCAATTAATTTCTTGCATTTACTGATTTGTTTGCAAAAGACGTTCAAAGTTCTGTGGTAAAATTTTTGCATATATAAACGTTGTTGGTTTTACCATGATCGAAACTTTGAATGTTGCTTTAAGACTTGAGGATTTGGTGGCGTAAGCACTTGTCATACCATGCCGGGTCACTCATATTAACACTATATTGCGTGATATCCGTGGTTCTAATGAGGAGATGGACCAGATTCTCTTGATACTTCCCCACCAAGGCTCTCCCAAGAGGGACCGCTGCTTGGAAAAGATCTCTCAAGCTTCATCCCCATCGAGTCCCTCTTTTCCCCAAAGCAGACGGCTATCCTCGGCATGGGTTCGTCATATCCTTCCCATCGAAATTTCCCCAGGCAAGTTCACTGAATTTAGTGATGTTCCCGCTATCTCCCGCAGAGGCTTCTCAACCTCGATTTCGAATGGTTATCCTTGGTGGGTTTCTCCCACAATATTCCCGATATGGATACCAAATATCTTGACCTCTCCCCAAGAGGAGTGAGGTATGTTCCCTTGATCCCCCGGAGCGGTGAGTGATGGTCGGCTGGCCACTTAGTTTCAAATTGGCTTCGGATATCTTTACCTCCCCGCCAGAGTCAGGTGGGTAATGGTGGAAGGTCTTCCAGTGCTTCCTTTCCCTCAATGATCTGCTCAACCGCTGTGTTTCCTGTGGCATCATCTCTACCGCTGGTTCGAGCAAGATTCGGTTTTCCCGAGTGATTTTCGCATTCTTAAATGCTCGATCCTCCGAGTTCTTATTTCCTTCACTTTATACATATACTTGTTGCACATGCATCATTGCATCAAGATTATTCCTAGAGAGTCATTCCTCCATAGGATCAGAAGCCAAATGCAATTTCCATCCCCAAATATGTCGAGTTTCTCTGAATCCGTTGTGTCCTTGGCTTTTCCGGCGCAATATGTCCATCTTCTCGATTAGTGTTGAAACCGCCAGCCTACACCTCGTGTACCCGTTTTCAAAAGCAAGCCCTACACTTGTCTTTCCCCTAGTATAGTGTTCTAGTCAAGAGTTTAATCGACACCTTTAGTCTTTGCATCATAACCCGCCCAAACTGTCGGCATAAAATGTGGTTAGTCTACTTGGTGTATCTATTCTTTATTTCACTAGCATGCCTCCCGGCATTGTGGGTCTTTTGAGAACAAGAATACTCTTGATTCTCTCCTTGTAAAGTCTAATCTGCTGCTCCGGTCTTTGCATCACAAATCCCCAATCAGTAAGGACATGGTTAGCCCTGGTTTATGATCTAGTCTTTGCTTCCGCTTGCATGTCATTCTCCCGACATTGCGGATTGAATTGCGAGGCTAATTCTCCTTCCGGTCAGAATACACCTGCACGGTTTCGCAGATTCAAGATTTATTCTCGTGTCCCTTCTCGCTGAGACCTCAAGCTCCGCGAACATATCTTCCTCGGCAGGTTTCAAATCGTGAGCGAAATTTCGAGTCCATTTTATTCAATCATCTCATACCTTGTCGCCTGAAGGCGACGCCAACCCCACCTCAAGCTTCGAGGATGATCGAATAGGGCACCGTTGTACCCCAAAATTTCTCTCTTTCTTGCATTTTTGGCTTATAATTCCATTGCATAAAAATACATGTCATATCATACACAACATTCGTCATACGGAGTATCATATTCCAGGTATTCCGAATGGTATCCAAAAAGAGCTCATTTCTCAATAAAGTGGATTTCTGCTTTACAAGATCTTGGGCATTCCTGCATCTCCCTCTCCTTGGGTATTTTCTGCTGATTCGACCTGCACTTCCTCTCATGATTATCTCAACTTTCGCTTGAAGCCGAGAATGGATTTTGTGAGGAAGGCTCTCAAAAGAGTCATTTTCCCCGGCATATCAAGCTGATTTTAGTGCTGAACCGTGTGTTTTGGCTCACCGAAAAGGCTTTATATCCTAACTGCAAGCTCGGAATTGAGCGGGATCAATTTCTAAAATTTGTATCAAGGTCCTCTACAACTTCCATTTGCAACTTGGGAGCTGATTCTTCACGATCGGTACCAGAATTTTATTCTCGAGGGTGATTTTGAGTGAACCCAGCAATTTTCATCCGACACGCGAAGTTCAAAAAATCATATCTCACCTGATTTTCATCGAACGGTGGGACTGTGCAAAAGTTCAAATCTTGTTAGCTTCAAATGTCCCGTAGACACGCATGTGTATTTCGACAGAAGATCCTCGTTGAGGCATTTTCCCATGAGCGAACTAAATTATGTACGTCGCGATCCAAAATTGATTAAACTTCAAAATTTCTATTTCTAACCATTCATCGGATCAAGTCGGGATTTTGATTTACAAGCAAAATTGCATTCCTGGACACTTTTCATTTACATTCCAAACCAAATTGCGATCGATTTAGCTGGATTAATTACTAAAATTATTCTGATAATCATGATTAGCTTGTTGGTTATGGATCCAAAGCTATAAATAGATTTTCCTCTTCACAAATCAAGGAGAACAATCATTTTGCTTAATTTTCCATTACCACAAACACTCCACCTCTCAAATTCAAAAGCACAAAACTCAAAAGTTCAAATCAAATCCTCTACAACCACCGCAGTCGCGAACCTGACCAATCGCTCACCATTGTTCACCACTTACAAGAAGATGTATCAATGTCAAGTCCGCCACAAAATGAGAAACGAAAAAGCTAATTGTTAAGTTGAGGCTGAGAATGAAGTTGGAGGCCGAGAAGAAGGCGACATCGCTACTATAAGTCATCTCAATAAGGAAGATATTGTTAAACCCAAACTGAGCAGATAACTAAGTCTCTGTCAAGATGTCGACAACCGAATCGACAAGTTGGAGGAAATCCGGATCGACAAATGTGAAATATGCATGGTCTAGGATGTGGTCGCAAAGAAACCTCATTGTGACAAGAAGAAGAATGTGCCCCGCAAACCAATGTCAAAGGTGATGTCAAAACATAGAGCGTGAAATGTGTCTGTTCAGATATGTGGCTGCAAATAAATTTAACGCTAACAAGAAGAAGAACAAACTGATAAATCAATGTCAAAGTAGATGTCACAAATACGGCTCAACATCAAGATCGAGAAACATGAAAAAAGTTTCAAAGATGGAGATGTCATTATTGTGGAAGGTTTGGACATATAAGTTATTTTTGCTATGACTATATGGATATCCTAATCGATCCCTTATGTCAAGCCTAAGACCAACAAGGTACCATATACTCAATAGTGGAAGAAGAAGATCGTACCTTGATAGCTCACACCTCCCTTAGAGTTTCCGCTAAAGAAGACCGGTACTTTGATAGTGCCTAGGCATATGACCGAATCAAGAATCTTCTAAATAAAGTCGACCTCATACTACCGCTATGTCACTTTGGAGATGGAGCTAAAGGAGATCAAAGGTGTTGGAAACTTGGACTGCCCTGGAGTTCCAAACCTAAATGAAGTATTGCTGGTAAAGGGTTTGACTGCCAATCTCATAAGTATCAGTCAAATGTGTGATCTGGGATTCAAGGTTAACTTTACCAAGTCTGAATGTCTTGTAACCAATGAAAAACAAGAAGTTGTAATGAGAGGAGTCAGATCAAAATATAATTGTTACTTGTGGGAGTCTGAGAACACTAACCTGTCTTCTGTGTGTTCTACAGCCAACGATGAAAAGGAGGTGAAACTGTGGCACCAAAAACTTGGTCATTTGCATCTTAGAGGGATGAAAAAGATCATATCCATGGAGGTCGTCAGAGGATTTCAAGACTTCATATTGATGAAGGGAGAGTCCCAGAATGTCGTTGGAAAGCAAACCGTAATGTCACATCCAATGTCAAGACATCCACCACCTCAAGCCGGAGTCCGCCGACATGGATCCGATGGGCCCTATACAAAGTTGAAAGCCTGGTGGAAAAAGATATGCTTATGTTGTTGTGAATGACTTTTCCATTCACCGATAAACTTCATCAGGGAAAATATGATGTGTTTGATGTCTTTAAAGAATTATGCAAGAGACTTCAAAGAGAAAAGGAAGGATGCATTGTCGTAATTAGAAGTGATCATGGAAAGAATTTGAGAATAGCAAGTTTGATGAATTTTGTTCCTCGAAGGAATCAATCATGAGTTCTCTCTCCTATAACTCCTCAACAAAATGGAGTTGTGGAAAGGAAAACAGGACTATAGGAATCTACGGGAGTAATGATTCATGCTAAGAAACTTCCTA
This sequence comes from Vicia sativa, assembly GCA_021764765.1. NCBI lineage: Eukaryota > Viridiplantae > Streptophyta > Magnoliopsida > Fabales > Fabaceae > Vicia > Vicia sativa. The sequence goes on along the minus strand of CM038796.1, from coordinate 40,031,956 downwards.
TTCATTTTCAATGCAGTATGAATACACCGCTATGTTCACAACATGGTCACCTTGAGAAAGGAACATCCTCCACTCTTTATGAACTATGGAATGGAAGAAACCCACTGTGAATTTCCATGTATTTGGTAGCAATGCTATATTCGACTGACGTGAACAAAGGGAGAATGGATTCTAAAAGTGATGAACGATTTTTTTCTGATACTTACAAACAGCAGAAATATAGGTATTCAACCCAAGACCAAAGTTATGATGGAGTCTATTAATGTCATAGTTGATGATCACTATGAGGAAAACAATGTCCCATATGATGTTGAGACATTGTTTGAGACATCACCAAGTGTATGATAAGGATGATGTGCCTGTCCCTACGTCACCAAAGTCCGAACCAGAGAAGCTAATAAAGATCCTTCCATCGATTGTGAAAGATCATCCAAAGGAACTCATCATTGGAGATCCTAATGTGGAGTCATTACAAGATCCGAGAAATCATCTCAAACTCTTGTTTTGTGTCTAAGATCGAGCCAAAGAATGTTAAAGAGGCTCTAATCGATGAATACCGGATCGAGCAATGTAAGATGAATTGAACCAGTCAAACAACATGAAGTGTGGAGTTAGTTCCCAGACCGGAAGAAACAAACATCATTGGCACAAAGTGGATCTACAAGAACAAGTCCGATGCGTAATGGGTTGTCACCGTAAATAAGGCAAGACTTGTTGCTCAAGGATACTCTTGTTGAAGGATTGATTTTGATGAGACTTTGCTCCCCTGCGGGTAGCCGAATCAATTAGATTACTACTAGAGTTGCTTGCACGAAATTCGTCGTTTTGATGGATGTGAAAAGTGCCTTCTAAATGGCTACTTAAATGAGGAGGTATATGTAGAACATTCTAAAGGATTTGTGGATCCTAACTTTCCCGATCATGTTTACAAATTGAGGAAAGCTTTATATGGTCTCAAAAGCTCTAGGCTTTGTATGAAAGGTTGACAAAGTTCTCATCGATAAAGGTTAGGTGAAAGGAGGTTTGGATAAACTCTTTGTCAAGGATGAAGGAGGAAAGATAATGGTAGCTCAAATTTATGTTGATGACATAGTGTTTGAGGAATGTCGATAAAATGGTGAGACATTTTGCCAACCAAATGCAAGTCGAGTTTGAAATGAGCCTCATGGGAGAATTGACTTACTTCTTGGACTACAAGTCACACATGGAAGACTCAACTTTCTCTCTCTCAAGCAAGTATGCAAAGAATATTGTCAAGAGATTTGGGATGGAAAATGCCAATATAAAAGGACTCTTGCACCTACTCATCTAAAGTTGTCCAAAGACACAAGTGGACAAATGTAGATCAAAGCTTATAGAAGCATGATAGGAAGTCTGTACTTAATGTACCCGCTAGACCGCCATTGCCTTTGTTGTTGGAGTATGTGCAAGATACTAGGTCGAACCTAAAGTAAGCCACATCAATCGTGTAAAAGAATTCTAGTATGTGAGTGGAACTTACAATTATGGTATAATCGTATCTCATGGATGTGAACCAATTCTCGCCTGCTATCAGGATGTCATTAATGTAGTGCCGACATGATAAAAAGCACTTCCGGAGGATGCTTCTTTTTGGGGAACTAGTTGTTCTCTTGGTTCAACAACAAAACTTGTGTTTTATCCATGTCATCAAATCATACA